>VOPJ01014480.1:14697-69980 GCA_014673585.1 Semibalanus balanoides | reverse complement strand
GGCGGCGTTTATTGCGCATTGCGCAAAACAGGCCCTCTAGTATATATATATATATATAAATTGGAGTGTGGGCATCTGGCTACACATCACCAACTCGTTTTTGTGATGACACTCCTCATTTGAAGAGTTCCTGCGCCGTCATTGATGCATGATTAACCAAGAAATAGCTCTTAGGAATCGCACCTTATCAAAATACAACATTACAATAACGGTATCGTAAATGGTCAGGGGAAGCAGATGACCTACGACATATTGTCAATACCAGCCGAGCATTTTGGAATGTCTGGCTATAGCGAAATGCGGTATAATTTAACTCGCAAACCGTAAACATACTTGATGCCTCGTTAATATTGTTATTTGGTGTTCAAATTCAGTTTCCGGGACTTAATTGCTGCGTTATCAGTTTACCTATTGCAGATTTGCACTGTATCCGTGCTTCAACAATTGACATCTCATCGTGCATCGAACCGATTAAAGTACGTGAAATAAGCGCCATTTCATTATACGACACACACATTCTCCCTTATTTCACCTTCGTTGGCAGCTCGACCATAACGCTCCATCACCAGCAACGAACCATCTAAAGAAACACGTCAGAACGCATAGAATCCACTTTATTCATCATTGACTTGCAGCGGAACAGTATGCCAGTGTGGATGACAGGAGACACATGAGCAAGAAGGACTTAGGTGCCTTTATTTGCCTGAGACTCGCAGGTTAGCAGCTCGCACTCTTCAGATCACTGCTGCTTACACTCTTGAGGATCGCCTTTCGCCTTGGCGGCGCTGTTCGACTTGGCCTTGTGCGGCTTGCGGCCGCCTTCCTCCTCATCCTCATCCTCTTCGTCGGCCTCGCCTGCAACAACGGGCAGGCCCAGGGCGTCTCAGCCTCCATCAGAGGCGACGGGCTCACCGCACCACACGGGGCCGCTCTGCCCGGGCCGCCTGGCCACCCACTCAACAGCAATATAGGCATCTGAACAGAGCCAGCCGATGCTCGGCCGATTGCAGCCAGCGCAAACACGGTAGTCCCAACCAGCGCAAACACGGTAGTTCCAACCAGCGCAAAAACGGTAGTTCAACGTCACAGAACGCATAACGGCAATGGATGTGCCCGCCGCGGGGACGGGCGGGCGGGCGGGCGGGAGCGACTCCTCCCCGGCTCACTCCTCGCCCTCGGACTCACTGTCCTCCTCCTCCTCCTCTTCCTCCTCGTCGTCGTAGTCGTCCTCCTCGAGCGCCTCGCCAGTGAAGTAGAGCACGGCGCGCGGCACGATCCGCTCGCGGATGTAGTGGCCGATCTCGAAGTCGGCCGACAGCAGGTTCTGCACGTCCTCGTCGACGTCCGCCTCGGGATCGTCGGGCACTGCGGGGCAGAGGAGAGACGTTACCGAACCAGTATATCGACACGAACCAGCAGGTGGCCGACAGGGCGAAACTCCATACCGACAAACTACTTAATTCTTCAAGAAAATCACTAGAACGCCCACTCCCCACACACACATTTAATTTAGGTGTTGAGCCCAGATTCTCTTCAATCCTGTTAATTAACACAAGTCAATCATGAATTTCACTCCTATGCGAATTGCAAACAAAGGCTTACGTAACCCCAGGAGGCGCTCCTCAAAGGTCATGGTCTGTCGTGAGACAACAGATTGAAAGTGGTGGTTCAAACCAGCACTGGTTTTGCCTAACAATGCACTCGCGCGGTGCACGTACCGGACGGCGGGTTGAAGAAGTTGAAGAAGGAATCGTTCTGCACGGTCTTGGTGATGGTCCTCGTGTTGCCGCGCGCTTTATGCTTCTGCTTCTTCTTGATGACCTTCTCTGTGATGTTCTTGCCTTCCTTCCAGTCAATGGTGCATCCCTGTAGCGACCAAGCCGGGCACGGTCAGACAGCTGACAGCGGTGACATCACAACAGCCAACGGCATGGCAAGCTCAATTGAAAACCGTTCATCTGTTGATTTGGGAGTGCCGCTCAGAATGCGACGGTCCGCCCATCGTGACTGCTGGTCAAGCAAGGCAAGACAATGCGATGACCTTGACCTATACGTAACTCAACAACGGTAAGAGCCGAAAGCCTGACAAGTTAGGCACCATTACAATCAACACTGTCACACATTTTTATTTCGATCAGACAATAACAAGATGAGACAAATCAAACAAACAAATGATGCCAGGTCAGCTTTAAGTTAAAGCATACAAAATATACTGCCCAATAAACCGGACATACCTTGGACTTGATGATCTCGGGGCCCTCGAACGAGAACGGATCCTTCTCGTCAGGTGTGCACTTCATTGTGTATTCTTTGGTAAGAATGGAATTTGTGAAGTGGTCGTTCGGTGAGAAGTGGAATTCCAGCGTGAAGCCCTGCAAACAAGATACAGTTTTAGTTATGCCTCCTATATACCCCCTCCCCCACACACCCACCCAAAAGGCGATATACAGGAACATAAATACTCGGAATAACTCCAAGATCCATCAACATTTAAAAGCAACTGCTCTAAAATCGCTAACAACCCCGGTTCCACATCCAAGAAACCAGGTCGCCCATTTGTCCATGGCCTTTGCATATTCCCGCACGGCCGTCTATTCTGATCCGGGCGTTCAGCCGACGAGCGCGGCTCTGCGCGGCACTCACCTCGGGCTCCGTCTCGCGGAAGTTGACCCGGATGTCGGTCAGGTGCTTCAGGATCGACTCGTCGTGCTCCTGGATCATCTCGGCCAGCAGGTCCACGTTCTTACACACCGTCAGCCAGAACTCGGGGATTCCCTGAGGACGGACATGACACGGTCAGCTGCAGTCGACACTCGGAGAGATCTCGTTATCCCTTAGTCGCCCGAAGACTCAGTCCGTTAGCACACTGATACACAACGTAGGTAAATCATATGTCGCAAACAGGTGCAACATTCAACAAAAATATGCTACCAGATACACTATACTAATAATAACTAGGAACAACCACTAACTTACAACTTTGAGGAATCGCATAGAAATAAAACAATGACTGCACGTTAAACGTCATCGTAGGAGGTTACAAATGCCGTGGTATTGCGTTGAGCTACCGTGTAGTATTTCAATACAATACCGGTAGGACAAATCATCAAGAACAGTTGTCTGAAGAAGAAAAATATCCGACGTGATAGCCCTTGCCAGTCTAAAGCCCAAATCAACATATAACAACCCCGTCAGCATATGTCCAGTCTATGAGTTGCGGCTCTGCCGCGTATAACTTATGCCTGCGTTAGTCGGGCACAGCACAGTATGGCCACCTTCACCGGTCGACATGTAATTACGGTCCTTCCGTCTATGTTGTCGTGCCTGCTCAGCCAGACCGAGCACACACGCACACACAGCGGCGACAGCAGCAGCAGCAGCCGCCGGCGGGCCAGCAGATCAGGTTTCCTTGGTCAGCTGTCGCCGGGCCCCACAGCCGCCGCCGCGTTCGGGTCATGACTCGGTGGCGTCCGGCACCTGCCAATAGGTCACCCGGGGGCGGGGGAGGGGGCGACAGGGAGGAGCGGAGAAACGACGGGAAACGGGAGACGGAGCGGGCGTCAGAGGGGCCCTAAATTCCTCCGCGCCGCCGCCGCCGCCGACGGCTCTCGGCCAGTGGCCAGCAGTGGCATTGGCAGCCAGCCCTCTGTCAGTCGTGGCCGACCTGAACCTAGGTCCGGCGACGCGACGTTTATAGCTCTGCCAGCGACAGACCAGCCAGCGGCAGCCAGCACCAGTTTCTGACGAAAACAGTACTTTAGACGAGGTCGAATTCAGGGGATGAATTTCGTCTATTACGAACGCTGTACGCGGGTTATGGATAGAGAAGTTCGAACCGGAGGTTTGTTTTGCTGTGACCAATTACTATTACATCCGGTAACGCTGTCGTATAGCATATAATGAAAAGCTCGCCGGTTGCTTTACTGTGACCAATGACAACACATTTGGATATAAAGAAATAGCAAAATACATCATAATGAAAATCATCGCATGACAATTTGGTCACGGGCGTGGGCAGGGTAATGCCGGTTTGCTCGTTGTTCATGACGCACTTCTATAGGCCTGACTGTTGAACGATTTACAGCGTGACAAAATTGCATTTATATAGTTAATTTCATTCCACAACCCATCATGATGCACCATCGATAAATTACCCCGTTACTATTCTAGCACAACCAACCGTATCGGAGATGCATAACATATTGCACACGTTTTTTTTTAAATAAATTTAGTCCGAATGCTTTGTAGGGATGGCTTTCCGAGATCAGAACCCGCGCTAAAGCAGAGCTTGTTGCGCAGGCCCTGACCCCCACCAACCGATCGTACAATTCCTGTTGGTCGGCAGAATTTAGATGGAAGTTGTACGTGCCCAACATGCCTGGACACAGTCCGACCCGCTCGCTGACGTCACTGGCCTTGAGTGTGACGCTGGCCACCGCCGCAGGCCATCCCAGTCAGAGCAAATAGCGAGCGCCGGAGCGACTCGAACCCAGGCTGCCACTACTGAGATAGGTCAGAAGACCAGCGCTCTCCCACTGAGCTACAGGGGAGGACTTCGAATATTCGAGTCAATAACTTTGCCTCGGATGAAATTGCAAAACAGTCCTAGGAACAAATATGGATAAACGAACAGTGGTGATGATACAGTTAATTAGTAACTCAGCCGGCCTAACATATTTTCTTTTTTTGTTTGTTTATTGGGGCTTTAGGGCGCGTCGACTGCTAAGGTCACTTTGCGCCCATAACATATTTTCTTAAATCCGGGATAGCATCCGCGCAGCCAAACATGGTTAAGCAATCAAAGCCGATTCACTATGAACATTACAAATGTTTCAATATATTTCAGTCCAGACATGTTCGCTTGGAAGCAGGCAAATGAAACCAGGCAAAACCCAAATTGCCATCCATTGTTGCATGTCACATAAGAAAACTCAGCGGATGCATGGCACACATTTTCATGAAACGTATTTATGAAATCACGCAACGTCTCATCAAATCTCGCTACATCCGTCCCGAAGACGCCAGCCTGCAGGACGGTAGCGCCACAGACCAGACAGAGCCGACTCTCGCCGCCGGAGCGGACCGGGGAGGGGGAGGGGGGGGCACATGACACCTCTCACAGACTCGGGAGCTGGCCAGCGGTGGTGGCAGCGCTCCCAAAATGGCTGCCGGCGGGGGACGGGACGAGACAGGTGGGGAGAGGAGGCGGCAGCGGTCGATAGTGACCGCCTGACACCGAAATGTCAGCGGGGGATGCGGTGCTGTGACGTCAGAAGGCAGGCTGACCGGCCCGGCGCCGCCACCAGCCCGCGACAGTGATGTGAGAGGTTCACATACGGCTGAGCGGGCCGGCGCCGCCACCAGCCCGCGGCAGTGATGTGAGAGGTTCACATACGGCTGACCGGGCCGGCGCCGCCACCAGCCCGCGGCAATGATGTGAGAGGTTCACATACGGCTGACCGGGCCGGCGCCGCCACCAGCCCGCGGCAGTGATGTGAGAGGTTCACATACGGACAGACACGCTGAGACGAGGACGGACAGTCGCAGCGATCCAGTGGATAAACGAGGCGTAGAGACTCAGAGATAGCACACAAACTTCACTGCAAGGACAGGCTGAAGCTCACGCGGCATGATTCGTTGGAAGGATTCGGAGGTGCCAAACCACGGGAGATGCATCATTCGAAAGCGGAGCTCACGCGGGATCCCGCGATGTAAATTTTCAAAGATCCATCGAGCGCCTTTTCTCGACATTTTGTCCGAAGCCGTGCCCCTTTTGTTTGGCCAGTGCTATCCTGTATATTATGGCGAAAATGCAGACCAATGACATGTCTACTGATTCGTCATAGTCTGCAAGTCAAGGTCTCATCGAATGCTAAGTCATTAGATGGTGTTGCACGGCTGCATCGAAGCCAACCGCTCCCGGTGTCGGCACTGAGGCGCACTCCCGCCCGCGCCATTCGTGCAGAATCACCCCTCGCGACACGCGAGCTGCGCGGCGCCGACCCAGCTTACGGAGCGGGCTTTCGACCAGTCACGGATAAACGGTGCATCGCATGTTGAAAACCTAGCTCTGTCCACTAGCCTAGCTTACCAAGGAGATGGTTATAAATTTCCAGCCACATTCCATCGCAAATGATGTTTTAGGACAATCGTATGCACCATATTTGCCAAACAAATCCTCTGACCGGGACTGGGCGCCGGGCCGACTCGGCCAACTTCGAATCAGAGACTATCATGGGTGCCCAAACCCCAAGCCCAACCCAGCCGAAACCCACGAACACTAAGTCCAGACCCAGACAAGACCCATTCAAATTCATAATATTGATACCCATGCCCATTGGAGCCCATTCATATATGGCAGATAATTATTCTCACAAAATTCGCAACCATTACCCTAGCATGTTGACTTTCATAATATTAACGAGAAATAATATTAGGCACCGTGTGTTGCTGCTGATTTGAACTTATCGAACACTTTGCGGTCAACATTATCATATTGGATCAGACCTAGGATCAGACATGGTTTACAAAATCTTACTGCCCTATTACTTACCACGATTTATTGTTGTCATATATTTGCAAAAGTCTATTGTATAAGTGGCCTATATCATATAAAACATATTTACCTGGTTAAACATCTGGTTGTCAAGTAAAAATAACTCTTAGCAACATTATTCCAAAATTGCCATACCCATGCCCGCCCAGTACCCATTATAAGTAAAAAATGCAAACCCAACCCAGACATTCGTAAGAATTGAGTGGGCACCCATGGGTGCACCAAGCCCATGATAGTCCCTGCTTCGAATCTGTACACGATGTGACGTCAGAGGCCACCGCGCGGCCGCCGCCGGTCATGACCTGACCCTGACCGGCCGGCGGTTGCGCCTACCGACTTGGATAGCTGGGCTAGCGGACAGAGCTAGGGTTTTCAACATGCGATGCACCGTTTGTCCGTGACTGGCCGAAAGCCCGCTCCGTAAGCTGGGTCGGCGGCGCGCAGCTCGCGTGTCGCGAGAGGAGATTCTGCACGAATGGCGCGGGCGGGTGTGCGCCTTAGTGCCGACACCGGGAGCGCAGCTGGCTTCGATGCAGCCGTGCAACCAACCAAACCATCTAATGACTTTGCATTTCGATGAGAACCTTGACATGACAAAAAGACTAAATTGTCATTGGTTTGCATTTTCGCCATACCATACGTGATGCCTGGCCAACGAAAGGGACGCGATTTCGGACAAAAATGTCGATTAAAAAAAAACGCTCGATGGATTTGCGAAAAATTGACATCGCTGGAATCCGCGTAAGCTCCGCTTTCGAATGGTGCACCTTCCGTAGTTCGACACCTCCGAACCCTTCTAACGAACCGTAATGGGAGGAGACACACCAACAGCAGTCGTTCTTGGCAGCCGAGTAGGGCTCAATGAGCAAGGGATCGCGAACCACCCCAGAAACTAATGGTCATTCCACTGCTGATGCAGGCATACTAAGTTATTTATTTTTGTTTTATAGTTAACAATATGTGAAAACTAATTTATAATGGATGGATACATACATATTCTTCGACGATTAAGCCACTACCACGTTATAAATTGTCAGCCGACATCCTAGTCACCGTCCATCGATCTTTACCAATTGTTTCCTCAGACAATCGCACTATTCCGTCATAATATTCACTTGATTTTGTAATAAGGCACTGCAACAATCGGCTCAATTTTGTATTTTTTCAACCAGTCCATTAGCCATCGTCCAGATGGGAGGTGGGGTCATTTTGACCACACTGAGGCAGTAGCCCTCGCCCTGGTGGAGAGGGGACCAGGGGCGGGGGGTTATTTTGACTCCCGAGGTTTTCGGGAATAGCGGGAAGCGCCGCCAAATATGGCACAGCTATTTGGAATAACAATTACCACATTGTGCTGACCTCGGGTCAGGTCACCAAGTCACGACAAAAGACATTACCTCCAGAATGGCTTTTGGTCATGCCAAAGCCAGTGTTTGTCAGAGATATTGAAAACTTACAGGATTTCATAAGGTCTTAAGCACCTGCAAACCATAAATATCGTTTCTTATATCAGTAATCAAGGACAGTATTTCGTGACTTCCCCATTATAAGTGCGATTGCGTAACAAGTGCGACACCACCAAGTGCGATTGTCATGAGCTTTGATTATCTTTTTTCCGTTCATTCCTAACCTATCATAGTCCGAGATATTTGAGGGGTTTCCGGAGCATAGTTAACTCGGAAAATTTGACTGTTGATGACCTCTGATGACCCAAATATCGACCCGAGATAAAGCCCAAAAAATCGCATGCCCTTTGAGGGCATTCCAAATGCCCTTTCCGCGCTTTTCTCATCTTTTTGGGTTTCTAGCTAGAGTGTGAGAGGGTCGGTTGGAGGGGGGTCATGCTGCTGATCCCCCATCAGTGTCTCCACTGATGGGGGAGTCCCGCCGGAGCGCGAGTTAGTATGCCAGTCTCTCAGCTTCAGCCAGTCCATTCACCCACCTCAGCTTAGCTGAATTAACTTCCTCCCGCAACGCGCCGGCGAATGGACGTCCCCAACAGGATAGTAAAACCATAAAATAAAGTTGCCCTTCTCCATGGACCAAACACAACCACACATACAAATGAGAGCCGCCATACCTTGGTCTCCTCGTTCATGGAGGCGGGCGGCTTGGGCGCGTCGCGATCTGCGCCTTCTCCTGCATCTCGTCGCTGAGTTCATCGTCCAGCGGGAACTCGCATTCAGGGTCAGTTGGCTCGTACGTCCCCGACAGGATCTGGGTCCGCTGTGGGCGGAGGGAGTAACGGCTGGTCAGCAGCTGGTAGTCACGGGGAGGCGAGACCGCGGGTCGGGAGGGGGGAGGGGCTCCGAAAAACACCGCTGCCCACAGCCGGAGCTGCGCGGAGTTGTCTCTTCACCGTGCCGGACGTGAATAGATGGCGCCCGGTCGGGAACACGCAGCATAGAGGGCAGCAGCAGCGTAACACAATGGCCATTGCGACGGAAGCACTGAGAAAGCAACAAGCTGAATGCGCTTTTATGCCTACGTGCATAGTTATAACGGAACAAGACTGAGTAATGGTACGTGCCATGCGGACGCATCGCTACGTGCCGTTCTGAAGGCAGTTGAACCTATCAAGAGAGCACAATGCGGGTAGTATACCGGTCGCCAGCCAGACACAGGCTGCACGGCTCATTGAGCTAATCGCCAGCGGCGCATTCCTTCGCCGTGAGTCACAGTAACTGGAGGACCGAATCAGTCAGCACGTAACGCTCACTGGAGCGGCCCAGCTGCAGCCAGTGAGGTCACCGGGCCACCGTCGATGGGGAGTGAATTCGCCCGATTCAAAGCGCATTGAATGTCAAATTTGACACATTCAGGGCTGTTTTGAGCCCAGCACGAAAGTTCAGACCAAGGCTTGAGCCGGACACGTCGTTCGAAGCGATCGACTGACCAGACACTGAACGCCCTCGAGCGCTTGGAATAGCTTCGCCAAGCCACGCAATGTGCAACACTTTAAGGTCCAACGGTACGGAGGAGACAGATAAATCCAGCACGAACACACTGGTAGCCGAATTACTGCAGGTCTGACCTGGTCGTAGAGCGGGGTGTAGAGCTTGTGATACTTGCACTCGAGGGCCTGAACCTCCTTGTAGAAGTCGGCCTCGATGTGCGTGGCCTTGAGCTGGATGTTCTTCAGCGCTTTGATCCGCCGCTTCACCACCTTCGGCAGGGTCTGTAACACAGCAACAGGCAGCAACATTCAGCAACAGGCAGCAACAGGCAGCAGACGCAACTGTCGCAACCCAGTATTCTCTAACATAAATGCCAAATTTTACCAAATTAGTTATATGCGTAACTTGGTAATTAAACACATTTGTAAGGGTATATTTGGAAAAAAATGTTGTAAAATTGCAACCATCGTTACAAATATTGAAATTCGACGGATAAATGTTGCGTCAATCATCATCATCATATTCCGTAATCCGAACAGCTCCGCGAAGCGTTGATTCCTTTGGCACAAGCACAGCAACTCTATTTGTGTGACATTGCACAAGTTCACGAAATGCGCACCCTACCCTCGCTACCAGCGCTGTGAGCGATGCAGCCCGCCCCGGCCCCCGTCTGACCCCTCACAGCCCGTCCCCCGGCCCCTCACAGCCCCGCCCCGCCGCGCGTCTGACCTCAATGTAGCCGGCGGGTGAGCCGAGCCCGTCCAGGCGTCCCTGGAGGGCGGCCAGCACAGCAGGGTTCCGCATCAGCTCAGCAGCCGCGTCACCCTCTCCGGTCTCCTCGTCCTCCAGCTCCTCATCCTCAATCGGATCGGCCTTCGGGTTCTTCGGCATGGTGAACGATCAAGTGGGACAGAGCGCTGCAAGACACAAAGACGTGCATAGTGGTTGTCAGTGAATGTAAAATGGCGGGAAGGTTTCGTTATTGCAGTACTACACAGCCCCATCGCCTAGTCACTGATCGAGAACACCACCTAGTCATTACCTTCAATGTATTTGCTGTTACCATAGCGACGAAGTGTCGCAGGCAACAGGTGTCATTGCCCGTGTTGACAGCTAACTGTTGACCAACGACACACCCAACTGGCTGAGAGAAACTTATGGCCCTAACTAAGACTGCTGGCACCAATTAGCTTAACCCGCGCACTGCAGGGGGGTTGATTTCCGCCCCCCCTCAGGTTTTTTCCAGGAGTAGACGGAAACACGGCGGCGGCAGCCAAATTTCGTAACACCTGTTTGGGCATCCAATTACCCACACCTTGGAAAAGTTTTGACGTCAAGGTCACTCAGGTCACGGTCACGACGTCCATGTAGTGAACTCACTTCACAAAATGTTTGGGTTCGTGCCCAAAGCCACAGTATTTTTTCGAAAGGTTTTTTTGGAACTTGCCAGGATTTCATAAGAATATCAGTAGCCATACAATTCGTATCTGGCGGATTTTTCGTATCGGTGACCAAGGGTCAGGTAGGAGGTCATTTCTGACCTCCTCCCTTATAAGTGAACTGGGAAACTAAAAATGCTTCCCTGTCAGAAATATCATTGGATCGAGGCTAATGTCTTTCAGAATCATGCTATTTTAGCTCATTCTAAATGATCAAGGTGCAATTGTTGCTCAGTGATTTCAGGATAAAGAATAGACAATTATTGACAACGTTTCACAAAAACACCTAGTGCTAATGGAAAATGGTCATGCTCACGAAATAAACGTACCGTCGGAAGTGCAACTGTTTACTTTTTACCCTATCCATCTGGGTAATGATTCTGTTTGCATAGCCTTTGTAATTTTTTTCTGGAAAGATTGAGATGTCATCTTGTGGCAACAAATTACATCAAATACGTTTCCATCATTTTCTCAAGATTATCATTTTTAAATTTCCAAGTTTATGCTTTCTAAGCAAATCAAACTGATTTGTAATGTAATTGCATTGAATTATTTGAAAAATATATATTCCCCAGTGTTGTTACTGCATTATTATTTTGATAATTTAATTTTAATAATAATACAAAATCAGGTAAGCCAAGAGATTAAAAATTGACACACTCTTTAAGTAATATTGTATCAAATTCAAAGATAATTATTGAATATATGGATGGCTGAAACTTAATGAGCCACAATGCACAGATTCATGTGCCATATACCCCATCAATATTATCCAATGCTTAATATTGCCATTTGAAAATCAGTCATTTCCCACCACCATTTATATTGGGTATCCGGGCACATTTTGGTCCCGCAGTTCTTTATGGCACATTTTGCATCCACAGATTTTCATCTGCGCTGAATTATGTGGCACATTTCTTAATATTGCAGTTCTTTGTTTCAACAAATTTTGGTCATTTTTTTTTTAATCCACAAAACTTTGTCTTGGCAAATATTTGTCATCACTCATCTTCCGCCTTGCATTCCTTCGTCCACAATTCTTTCTCACATTTCTTTGTCAGCAAATATTCGTCCAAAATTTTTCACATTTCTCTGTCTACACAATCATTTGTCACAAATATTGTTTTACCCATTTATTTGTCCAAAAATATTTGTCTGCACAATTCTTCATTTACACAATTTTTGTTAGGAAATCTTTGTAAACTTTTTTCATTAATAAATATTTCCGTCTGCAAATTCTTTGTCTACACAATGCATTTTATTGCGGCATGCCCAAGGCATTTTAAGCACCAATGGAGCATGACAAGCTGCCCTTGTCAGATGCAGTGCGCTCTTCCATACAATGATGCCGCCCCTGGCACCGAAGAGAGCCCCTAAAAAACTTGCTCCTTTTAGGCACATCACGCCCTTTTGAGGGCACCTCATGACATTTTAAGTGTCCCTCGAGTATAAAAGATGCCCTCGTCAGATCCATTTTGCCCCTCCAAAGATGATGCCGCCCCTTGATGATCCAAAGATGATCCTGATGACTTGGAATTTGGCAGATTCAAGGAAATGCAGGACAATTTTGTATTGAATAAATGTCAAATCATTGCACCACAAAATTATGCATGGGCAAAAACCAGTAGACAAAAAAAAGCATGACAAAGAGTTGCAGGACAAAAAATCAGTCAGAATCTTTATATTGGGCTGGGTCAAATAATTGATTATTTGGGCTAGTGCCCAAACTGTCAGCACCTGATATTTTAGTTGGTACACTCTAAGGGTAAGTATCAGATTTGACACTGAGGTATCAAGATCTTGCTCAATGTGGGCGGAGCCTGCATATGGTGTCAAGAATCTTGATCCAATGTGGGTGGAGCTGCCATAGGCTTTAACTGTTAGGTATAGAACTTGATCTATTATTGGACAATTTTACAAAACACTTAATTGCAGTGAAAGCTTTAGGTGCGCAACTGGAAGCTGGACTAGATGTAATTGCACAGTCTTTCCACATTTAGACATCTTGGACACAAGTTGGACCCTTTTGGGCTAAATCTCATTTGCAAACATTATTTAAGAAACTTAAGGTTCTTAAACTATGTGCAAAGTGAGTTTAAGCCAAAAAGGGTCTAATTTGTCGTCCTAGGTGGTTCTAATTATGAGAAGACTGGTGCATTTACATTAGTCCAGCTTCAGTTGGCTGCACCTAAAAGTTTCTACTGTATTAATGTGTTTTTTGTAAAAAATTGCCCAAAATGGGATCAAGTTTTGAACTAAGCATAAGCCTATGGCGCTTCGCCACATGGATCAAGATCTTGATACCTCAGGAGGTGTCACGATCTTGATACTTTCCCTAGAGTGTCCCCAACTGATTTGGTTTAAGGCATAAGTAGAATAGTTGAATTATGGATAAAGTACCCAGCACCACAACAAAGACATAAATCAATGCAACACAGTGCATTCTTCAACTTGTGGCAACCATCGCACCTCTAACCTCCTCAAAATTGCGCCCACTTGGTCCAATTGTATTCTTTAACACAGAGCAGTTGCAGTTCAAGTTGGAGCAACTTAGGAGGTTAGAGGCGGTAAGAGGCGCGACAGGAACAGGCTCAAAATAGAGTTCCTATATTTAATGACAATTTAATTAGACCAGGACAACAGAATGCATCTTAGGGATACTACAGCTATCCACATGATGATTGTGGCTAAATCGGCAAGAACCACACCCATGCCCCATACCAAGCGATTATATGGCTTGCTTAGTTTCACCCAGTATGCCACTGACAGAGGTATAAACAAAAAAAACATGAATTCACATGAAACAGTATGAAATCATTTAACAAGCTGTTTGTTGTTCACGGTGGTAAATGACAGCCTCAAACCGCACCCAGATGTTATTAAAGATCCATGTGGTTCATGCGTGCTGACCACGTTGTTGGCAAACGAGACAGATGCGCCATGCTATACAAAGGATGTTTAAGAAGATCAACTAACAAAATAGGCAATTAAATACATTAACCGATGAAAACACTAATGTAAAATTAATCAGGACAGCCAATTACACGTGAAACGAACCAAAAAAACGTATTTACCTTTGGGCGACTGCCGAACCAACCACACGGCGAAATCGCGGGCTCTTAAAGGAAGTTGCCAGAAATGGAGCATTAATATATACTAGGCATGATGACAGTTGCCGGGGTATTTTTTACTTTGTTGAATACAAATGCCCTTATTGTGTATGATTTTAATCAAATTGAATTTAAATATTTCAATCAATTTGAGTTTGTGTTGCAATAACTAAGTTTTCACAACTTTCAAAGCAATATATACTAAGGACTTCTCTTTTCATTTTTTAAGAAATTGGTTTCGGTCGAATATAAAATGATAAATATTTATTAAAAATACCTCAAAATGAAATAAAAAGCAATAATAAGAATAAAATTGTATTCTCAAAGTGATCTTAAAAGAAAACACTTTTAAACTAGAAGTATATCTAGTTTCTCATTTTTGTTTACATCTGGAATAAATAGATTGCAAATATGGCGCAGGTCTGACCAAAGTCATCAACAGACTTGCTGTAAACAATAAGTTTGCGTCCGGAGTGGCAGTGAGCCAGCTCAGTGAGTGGTGACTCCGCGAAAGAAGTGCGAAATCGTTGTGTTCTGCTGTGTGGGGAAGAAGCAAACTGACTTTTTCATATTTGAAGTGCAAGAGATTGTGTAACCATTTATATGTGAAATAATTTTACTTCATACGACTTTTGTCTTCTGTTTGTATGCATGGACAATGTCAGTGTTGAACACGGACAAGTTCTAATAAAAATGTGAAATAATTTTTGTTCATGGTTGTGATCAAGACTTTCATCAGGCATTCCAACTCCTTTTCCAAAACATCATACTCATATGATATTAAGTCAAACGTTCCTGTGGTTTGTTTGGAGTGAGTGAGCTTGATAACCAGATGCTGAGGTGATATTGCAAGATTAAGCATCATGGTGATATTGCAAGATTAATTTAACCCACCGAATAGCATGAATACTTGCTGAAATCATGGGACGCACTGGCCTGTTACCACTTGAACCTACAGAGTGCCTTCTTGACAGTCCTTATTTCCGTGAAAAGCTGCATGCCTATGAAAAAGAACTTGAAAATACAAGTACATCTATAAAAGGTCTCACAAAGGATATAAAGGAGGTTCTGGATGCTGCAAAAAGTAAGTATGCATTTTATTTTCCACCACAGATCACTTTACAAATGTAAGAATGAGGGAGGTAACATGACATGATAAATATGCTGAGCAATGAGGCTTTGGTGACATTGTGGTTAGTGCTAATGGAGGCTATTGGTTCCAAGTTGATTCCTCCATGAATTAAATAGCAAATATCACTCAGTCACACAGACCAGTATCACAGATCACACAGGATCCAGTGATACAATTTCAATGTGGATTTACCATCACACAAATGAAGATGCTAAATCTGTCAGAAGCTCATACTCAGTTGCATTTTAGTTGAATGATCAAAACTTTCTTAGCACCAGATAACCTTGGAAATTAGGAGAACTGGAATGTCTCAACATGCTTCATCAGCACAGTAAAATGTTCAGCCACAAAGTGCACTGAATTTCCCAAAGCCCACTGTTCAAAATATAAATTGGTGCTGTAGAAAGCTGTCATTGGCAGCCTCGGAATTTTGCATTTTTTGCTCTTTTCAGGTCCAACATATTTTGCTCTCTTCATTTTCTTCTGGATTTGTTTTTCAATTGATCTTACTGACATCTAGTTATAATGTAACTACACTTT
This sequence comes from Semibalanus balanoides, assembly GCA_014673585.1. Classification (NCBI taxonomy): domain Eukaryota; kingdom Metazoa; phylum Arthropoda; class Thecostraca; order Balanomorpha; family Balanidae; genus Semibalanus; species Semibalanus balanoides. The sequence continues at coordinate 54,306 of VOPJ01014480.1, read as the reverse complement.
CCTCACAAGGGTTTACTATTTATTACTAATCAACAATTTTACTTTCCAGGTAAAATAACTTAAAAAATGAAAATATTGAATTTTCCTAACACAATTTTATTCTCCACACATGTATTTTTTACTCTCTGAGACCTGGTCTTAAAACGAAAAATCCGTCACTGGTCACCAGTTGTTATGTTATCCCATTGCAAGAACCTTAAATTTTAAACAATTATAGAAGTGTTCCTTGACTAAATGTAATAACTAATAAAAAAGCTAGATATTAGATATATGTATTAAACATTTAACATTACTTCATTTTTAGCAAACAATTTGAATATTGTGGAAGCTGGTGGATCCATTGATGAAACATTTTCTTACAACCCTGGATCTCAATGGGTCCCTCCCTCTGTAAACTGTAGAATGGATCAAAAATGTTCCAGGATTTGAGATTCAGATCTAAGTGATTTAATTCTGGATTTTTTTGAAAAATATATATGTCTGAACTAGTTACAACTTTCTACAAGGTATTGATTTGAATTAGTATTGTATAATTTTGGCTTAGCTGTTAAAAATTAACCCACTGTGGTTCCTTTCGCCAGATTTGTCAAGATGTCAGCAGACGTTCGCCAACAGCCTGGAGAAGTTTCGCTTCAGCTACATCGGCGGCGCGCAGACGGATGACGAGATCGTCATCAGCGGCTCGTTGAAGGAGTTCGGCAGGCTCATCCATCTGGTCGAGGAGGAGCGCCAGCGCGTGGTGAGTGTCTGTGTTCTGTCTCCTCCCTCCATTCCGCAGCTCCAGCCGCTGCCAGTGATGTCGGTGCCATTTGTCTCACTGATGGCACCTTTGGCTGATGGCAAGAGTCACATCTCACAATCTTGAACCTTGTGTGCCGAGTTTTTAAAACACAGCGCTGCGCGTGCCGCTGACGCAATCTGGTTTGAGTGGCGATGCGGTAAACGAAATATGCGATAAATATTGAACTATCGAAACTCGGAACTGAAGTTTTCCTGAAGGCTTATTCAGATGGGTATGCGTTTTGTGTTGCTATCTTGACTACGAAGATGGTATCTTCATAAGCAGCTGGGTGTGCTTGAGTTTGTGATGTGGTTTGATGTTTTTTTGTGTGCAGTATGGGGATTTCGTGGTTTCATGGCTAGGTTATATATATCTTGGTTTCATGGGTGTCAAGAATTTGCGTCTCTGCTCTTTATTGCCTATTGCCTATGCAGGCCAAGAATGGCAGTCAGCGGTAGACAACAGTCTGCGTTTAGTGTGACGTGTACTGAGGGCCTCTAACGAAGGCGTATTTTAATTCATTTGTTATAATACATTTGGTGTCTTTCTTTTCCAGAAAATATTGGTGGCGGTCCTTACCAATAAGGGTGAATCTTGGTATGCTTTGAGTGGACTGCTACTAATATGTTAAAATGTGTGATGTATTGCGTGTTATTACACATATGTTCAGCACTTTGCGGTTTTGCTTTGAATTGTATCGGTTGTTGGTTTTGCATGCTGTCCTTTTGCACGAGACCACCCTGAACGAAAAGCGAACCTATGCTTGGTTTTAGATAACAGGATTGTCCTCTATAGCTGAATACTGTCATAATGAGGGCTCGGACTGGTTATCCGCAGGTAACTTGTTATGGGCCAGGGATAGATATTGCGCAGATATATCACGCATAGACGTAGGAATGAGTTGGTGCTGTGATGTCACCGTTTGTGAGACCGCCTCGGGGGGGTGGGGAGGTATTCCGGTCTTTCGAGTCCTGGACGCTCCTTTTATATAACTCCTATTGAGACTGGCTCTTTCTGGATGATGGATTAAAAACAAAACACATTGCTTGTGTTATCTTATCGGCAATTCAGTTTCATCGCCCGTAATGGACTAATGCACCATTTCCGGTTAGCATTGCGTCACAGTTATTATTGCATCCTTGCATACCTTGGCACGCCTTTCTAAGCCTCACATCGCCATAGAGAGAAACAGCAAATGGGCAAAGGCTTACATTTCATATGATCTTGCTTTCCGATTTATGACGTTATCAGGAACGACGCGACGTTAAGCCTTTCTGTCAAACAGTTCACGTAAACGTTTTACTGCATATCATAACCCTGCATTTATGGGCGCCAAGCGACCAAAAGGATTTGGCGCGCCCTGAAACCCCAATCATCATCATCACCCTGCATCTAATCTGGCTGATCAACAGCACGTTTTGTGTGGAACTAACAACGACCGGTGTGCCTGTGGGGGGAGGGGAGGGGTAGGGCGCTGACCTGACCAGGGACCGAATCGTCCAACTTTTGGGCTGGCCAACGTATAGGCTGGCAGACTGGCCGGGTTGGCTACTGCTGACTGTCAGTACCGGTAGTACCACTGGTAGTACCACCGGTAGTACCACTGGTAGTACCACCGGTAGTACCACCGGTAGTACCACCGGTAGTACCACCGGTACTGATCGCCGTGCTGGTGTCAATACCGGTCATTACCCCCTCCCCCCCTGCCGCCCTGGCGGCTGAGACCATCCGGTCAGCCAGCCAGCTATGAGGCCGCTCGCAGCCGGACGCCTGTGGTCAGTGACGTCATTCTGCGACTGTATCGTTTTTATATCCCGGAAGCATGATTGGTGTGCTTATACTGATGCCGATTGGCAATGGTTTATAGATACCGATACGGATAGGGTTATCCATCGCTCGTAAAACTTGTACAACGTGCCTTGTGGCAAGGCAATGACTCGAACAATACTGGGTAGTGTAATCACTAATCACATCTAGGTACAATATCTGCCATTTAATCACGCACCTGGTCTTTAACCCGCGCACCGACGGGGGGATTTCCGCTCCCCCAGAGGCTTTTCGGGACTAGCGAATAAACGGCGGCGCCGAATTTTTAACAGCTGTTTGGGTATCAATTACCCACACTTTCTTAAATTTTTGACCTCCTAACTTTTAAGGTCACGTTGTCAGGTCACATTAAATTACCTGACCTCAAGTCACGTTTTTCAAAGTTTGACATCTTGCCGAAGCCACAGTGCAAAACCAAACAGTTTGAAACTTACAGTGTGTAATGAGGCCATGGGTATCTACAGTTCGTATATCTCGTTTTTTTTTATATCGGTGACCTGAGGTCATGCCAATTTTGTGAACTCCCATTATAAGTCTACGGGAGAAAATTGAAATGCGCACCAATCGAACAAAACCTAACTAAATATGGTCAGTTTTCATCCTTATCACTATTTTGAATCTAGCAGAGATGATGTTTGTATTTTTCTTCGTGACCTCTTTCTAGGTCAAATTCCAATGTGCCCAAGGGATATGGTTTGTGTACATATCATTTCTACGTGAGGTGAGTTGCTATGGTTTTACCCTATGTTTCTTCTTGTCGATCCTCCATTCGATTGAATATAAAATTTGACTTTGACCTTGACTAGACCTAGGTCAGTCACATTTTTTTAGTTGACCTAGCTAGTTCATACGACATATTGATTTCGGATGCGCTGCGTGATTGAGGAAACACGATTGGTTGCCAAATTCGTGTGCCTAGCTTTTTACCTAAAAGTTATTAGCAAAAACTTTTTCAGTAAATTAAGCATTTTGACTTTGCTGACTCTAGGAGCCTTAAATATTGACCCTATCTCAAATATTTAGGCCATTTGCAGAAAGGGTTGTTTCATTGACATTGCAGTGTTTTTTTTATTACTCTAGCTATTGTTAGTTACTGAGCTAGCCGGTTATGTGAAGCAATGCTCAATTTACTCGAAATATGGGCAAATTTGACCTGTTTTGACCTCTGGTGACCTCAGTGTTGAACTCATCAAAACAAAAACAAACAAAATGTTTTTTTTTTCTGTAGTACTCGTCACGGCCTATCTCATGCCGTTTTCCGCTTCTCACTAAGTTGCGTAGTTTTCAAGATCTCTGGGGGGGGGGCGGTTATCCGTCCCCATCGGTTCTAACCTGGCTCAGACCCCCCTCGGTGCGCGGGTTAACAATATCCTCTCACCCGCGCGAGGCTGAATTTTTGACGGATAAATGTTGCGTCTATTCCGTATTCCGAACAGCTCCGCGAAGCAAAACGTACATTCCCGGCAGTCGGTTTTACTTCCCAATCATCGGCATCACAGCACCGTGACTGCCTAGCTGTGCGGACCCAGTGGCCTTGACACCGTTCCTGAGTCGCTGGCGGTGTTAATGAGGCACGGTAGTATTCTGTACCCGGCAGCAGACGAGGTCACGTGACTCCGGCGGGCAGTGCAGCCGGCCGGGCCAGTTATCACACGTGATCAGGGCAGGACGTCCGGCCACCACATAGGGACCACCATAGGCGACACAAGTCAACGAAAACATCCTGCATGATTGCTGATGTGTTAGGGTTCATGTCATGAATTCAGCCCTGTAAAGTCCTGTGTGTATCTGCGTTGCCCTTCTGCTAACGTACATACATCCCATGGGGCCGTTCTCTTCATTTTCCTTTTCCCCGCCGTCCACAGCTGGAGCACGGCTACACGCAGATCATCGGCGCACTGGACACCTTCCGGCGACAGCACATTGGCGGTGCCAAGGTCAGTTATAGGGTCAGCGGGTCACACGGTCATCCTTGGTCAGGTTACCTGCGTCGTGAGGTCACACGTTATCAGCTGCTGGGGTCTCACACTGAACTGCTGAAACCTGAGCTTATTGTTACGCTGATAACTTGGCCCCACCGATCCCTTCCTACAGCGCAGGTAAATGTCAACGAAAGTGCTACGGAACTTGTATGCTGCTCCGCCATGGTAAATTACCACCAGTTTGTGCGGTGACTCTTATCAATCCGTATACAGTGCTTCCTCTAGACTACAATGTGATATTTTTACATCATAAATAAAATGACGTTGTCTTTGTTATTTTTTGTCTGCGGCATTTCACCATCGGAGTTGTAATGACGTCATAATTATTGTTGATAAATTCCGTTTTTTTATCATATGTGCCAATGCTGAAGTTTTTACTTACTGCTTTTTATTTAAATGTCACTAATTAAACTCCATTGTTGACCACATCGCTCATACACCCACACCTGTTTCCACCTCGCTGCAACACACCGGATGATGCCGTGGCATTGTCCGTCTCTGTTAACTGCGTGTGGGCTACCGACGTGCTAACCATCGCTGCCCGCGTGCGCAGGATGGACGCAAGAAGTTCGAGAAGCAGACGCAGAAGTTCTGCTCGGCGCTGGATCGCTACCTGAACCTGTCCACCAAGAAGCTGGAGGAGCACACACTGCGCGAGGTGGGTGCTGGATGACAGGCGGTGGATGCTCCGTGTTTGTTGTTTGTTGTTTGTTGCCCCGTGTATTCCGTGTTTGTCGCCCCCGCTGGCTGGGCGACGGCTCGCTATCTGACTGCTCTGCTAACTGATAGGATAGATGACCGGCTGGTTGACTGTCTGGCAGTGACCTGCTGGCTTGGAGGGCCGTCGTCTGTCTGGGTGGCTGGAGGGTAGCGTCCAGGTGTCTGGCTGGTTATTCGACTGGCCGGCTGGCTAACTGACCGCACGGCTGACTGAGTCGTTGGCTAGCTAGCTGGATAGGTGGTCGGTGGGCTATCTGGCTCTCTGGCTGGCTCGCTCGCTGGCTAACTAGCAGTACGACCGGCTGGCTGGCTGGATAGCTGACTGTCCGGCCGGCTTTGAGGATCCCTGTACGTCTGATAAGTCGGAGGCCGTCCGTGGGCGTTGTTCTACCGGTTCGGTCGGCTGGCTCGCGGACCGCGGACTGGCGACACCCCGACGGCAGTGACGCACCAGACTGAGCGGCGGCGTCCCGTGTCCCACCCTCCCGTCCAGCCGGGTCTGTGGGTGTCTGCCGACCCGGCGGTGGCGGCGGCGGCGGCGGCGGCGGCGGCGGCGGTGGCGGCGGTGGCGGCTCATATAATCAATGGTGGGTGGGCGGCCGGCACGCAGCCGCCACAACATCGATCCGCCTGCACGACGCGCCGCCGCCGCCGCCGCGCCGCCGGCTCAGTCGCAAGCGCTGCCAGAGACGACGCCAGGCCGACGGCCGCCGCCTGTGACGCCGAGTGACGTGACGCGCCGTGACGCGCCGTGACGTGATGTGACGTGACGGTAGAGGAAGGAACGGAATCGAGTGTCAGCTGATGCTGGCGGGTTCGACTTCATTTCCTCTGACGCGTCGTGATATGCTCTGTGGGGGGGTGGGGGGGACCAGGTGTCGTGACTTAACGAGACAGTTGATGCGAATTCGAGTTTCTTTAGCAAATTATGGGAGTAGTGGGGAGGGGTGGGGATGGCCATTTGATGGTGCTTTGGTTGCACACCGGAAAGGAGCCTAACAGAACGTCACCCATTGGGAATTCATGCAAGGTCGCAACTAAGACACATTTTAATGGTCACCAATGTTAACTCGTCATATGTTACGAAATGTCGTCAGCTGACAGATTAGATTATCATACTCGGCTTTTGTTTCGGATAGGGTTCTCTATGTGACCCTTCACACCGAGAGCGTGTCCCTCGTAAATCACCGAGCTCCTAAAGCTTCCCAATACAACGACTTACATGCAAGCCAGTAAATTATATTAAATTAAGTGGGGAAGCAAGATTCAATGCCATTCAGGTGCTTCACGGAAAGAACTGTCATGAACGGGAGACATTTTTTTTTTGTTAAAAAGAAAATGGGAGCCAATTGTTTTGTGTCAAGAACGGTATTCGGGTGTCGTGTGAATATGTTCATCATTACGCTGAAGACAGAAAAACTAACCATTTGAGGGCTCTTTCGGATCATTTGGACATAAATATTGGTTCCAAGGTCAAACAGATTTCCTTCGATCAAATTTGCCAATGAAACATGTCATTGATTACCCAGAACCAACTCTCTAACATCCTGTGATTGTCCTTCTGGCTGCTGTATCGCATTTTGGCGTCCCAGCTCGTCTGATGTTACTCTACTAAATTATTACATGTAGGGCGTTTTGTGGTTGGATATGAAGAAAGACCATCTTTACACCAACACAACCTCCTTAGGCCTGTCACCATCGACTCCAATCCTCACTGGAAGGCCCGCCTGGTGACACCGTCGAGTCTCCGCCAGGCCAGGTGGTCAGTGAGCGAGTGTGGTGCGCAGTGTGCAGAGCACGCGTCCAGTCCGCTGGCCCGACGCAGAGCTCAGCGCAGGTGCACCGCGCCCCGCCGGCCCCGTCCAGCCGGCCAGCCTGGCTCGGCTGGATGGGATGCGGTGCTGCTGTTGTCGACTTACGCGACACTGTCAGTGGCGGTGGAAGGTGTTTTCGGATGTGGGGGAGGGGGAGAAACCGAGGACGCCTCTCGGCTAAAGGGCCCCCTTCACGGCTAAAGGGCCCCCTCCACGACCAAAGGGCCCCCTCCACGGCCAAAGCCCCCTGCAACAACATGGTGTGAAATGGTATCTCCTCGGATTTAGGCCACTATATTTTGCAGGGCCCTCTAAATGGTCGAAAAAAACGTCGGACAAGCCCATGTTGGAGTCTCGGGCCTACCGAAGGCCCCCTTAGGCCGACTGAGGGCCTTCTGTCGGCCTTAGAGGGCCCTGAGTCTCACTGGGGGCACCTCAGGGCCCTCAGTCATTGTTTTTTGTCAAAAAGAAAAATATATTTTTGGAGGGTTTTCTTACAAATTAATGGGTGGGTGGGGGGGCGAGGGGGGGGAAGATATTATGCTTGCCTCCAAATTCTAGAGTGTGGGAGCAGCCCCCTCCCCTGCCAACCCTTATCCGCCGCCTCTGCACTGTGTTGGGTTGCAGTCATACCCAGCACGCTCCACACAATGTGCAATGCACATTGCTTGTTGTTTTGATAAGACCATCATGACATGCCTTCGTGAGTCACTCTGTTCACGAAGGCATGTCATCGTTTCGGGATCGTTTCCTGTTTACTACTGCGCTGGTAGTGGGAGCTGTAGTTTCGTTCTGCGAACAGCATGCGACTATTGTGGATCGGTGGTGATTGGCTGAAATGCATGCACGGAGCACATAGTTAGGCTGCCAGATTTCACAACATGCACGAGCAGCTGGGCGACGATGTAAGTTGAAACGGTGACGCATACAATGTGGCATCGTGCCGCAGACCAGCCGCGGGCGTGAACTCATAGCTCAGTCGTTCTCTGGAACATAACCACATAACCAAGAGGTTTAATGGTTCTACCAAGTGTTTTTATTTTGTTTATTTTTACGAACGAATCTAGCAGGCAGGTACGCGTTTGTGTTGTGCATGCTCTAGAGTCGGTGAGTCTGGATGTCGCGGCATCCAGTGCACAGTTACCAGGCTGGTTCTTTATTGGCTGTCCCCGTGTCATATTACTGAGGGAGGTTGAATTAACTGTCTCAATATCACTGAGTAGAAGTTGTATTGGCCATCTCGGGTCCGCCTCGTCTCTATATTGACCATGTCGGATCCGCGTCTCTGTATCAGCCGTCTGGGCCTGTGTCTCTGTATCAGCCGTCTGTGGCCTGTGTCTCTGTATCAGCCGTCTGGGCCTATGTCTCTGTATCAGCCGTCTGGGCCTGTGTCTCTGTATCAGCCGTCTGTGGCCTGTGTCTCTGTATCAGCCGTCTGGGCCTGTGTCGCTGTATCAGCCGTCTGGGGCCTGTGTCTCTTTATCAGCTGTCTGTGGCCTGTGTCTCTGTATCAGCCGTCTGGGCCTATGTCTCTGTATAGCCGTCTGTTGGCACTGTGTCTCTGTATTCAGCCATCTGTGGCTGTGTCTCTGGTATCAGCCGTCTGGGCTGTGTCTTGTACAGCCGTCTGTGGCCATGTGGTGTCTGTATCAGCGTCTGGGGCCTGTGTCTCTGTATCAGCCGTCTGGGTCCTGTGTCTCTGTATCAGCCGTCTGTGCCTGTGTCTCTTGTATCAGCCGTCTGGGCCTGTGTCTCTGTATCAGCCGTCTGTGGCCTGTGTCTCTGTATCAGCCGTCTGGGCCTGTGTCGCTCTATCAGCCGTCTGTGGCCTGTGTCTCTGTATCAGCCATCTGGGGCCTGGGTCGCCGCTGTAGCGGCTGGCTGTCTCCGGGCGGGCGACGGCCGTGTGTGGGCGGCGCCGCCGCCGCCGCCGTGTGTTGGCGATCGATGCGTGCCCGTGTTTGCTCTGAGACTAGGTCGGCCGCCGCCGCCACCGGGACCAGACTGTCCGCTCAGACCACAGCTGTCCCGGACCAGACTGTCCGCTCAGACCACAGCTGTCCCGGACCAGACTGTCCGTTCAGACCACATCTGTTCCGGACCAGACTGTCCGCTCAGACCACAGCTGTCCCGGACCAGAATGTCCGCTCAGACCACAGCTGTCCCGTACCAGACTGTCTACCCTGACCACAGCTGTCCCGGACCAGACTGTCCGTCAGACCACAGCTGTCCGGACTCAGACTGTCCGCTCAGACCACACAGCTGTCCCTGGACCAGACTTTGTCCGCTCAGCAGACCGACAGTTGTCGTACAGACTGTCTAACCCTGACCGAATGAAGCTGTCCCGGAACAGGCTGTTCCGCTCAGACCCCAACAGCTGTCCCGACCAAACTGTCTGTTCCGTTCAGACCACAGCTGTCCCCGGACTAGAAACTGTCACTCAGACCACAGCTGTCCCGGACCAAGACTGTCCCGTCAGATCACAGCTGTCCGGACTAGAACTGTCCACTCAGAAGACAACAGCTGTCCGGACCAGTCTGTCCGCTCAGCCCAGCTGTCCCGGACCACAGAACTGTCCGCCGGACCACAGCTGTCCGGACCAGACTGTCCGCTCAGACATAGTGTCCGGACCAGACATTGTCCGTTAGACACGAGCAGCTGTCCGGACAGACTGTGCTCAGACCACATCCTGTTCGGACCAGACTGTCCTGTCCAGACGCACATCTGTTTCCGGAACCAAACTGTCCGCCTCAGAACCACATCTGTTCCGGAAACAGACTGTCCGCCTAAGACCACAGCTTCGTCCGGACCAGACTGTCCGCTCAGCACCACAGTGTCCCTATCCAGACTGTCTACCTGACCACAGCTGTCCGGACCAGACTGTCCGCTCAGACCACAGCTGTCCAGACCAAGACTGTCCGTTCAGACCATCACAGCTGCCCTTGTAACAGAACTCGTCCGCTCAGACCACAGCTGTCCCGGACCAGACTGTCCGCTCAGACCACAGCTGTCCCGGACCAGACTGTTCGTTCAGACCACAGCTGTCCCGGACCAGACTGTCCGCTCAGACCACAGCTGTCCCGGACCAGACTGTCCGCTCAGACAACAGCTGTCCGGACCATAACTGTCGCATCAGAACCACAGCTGTCCCGGACCAGACTGTCCGTGTCAGACACATCTGTCCCGACCAGACTGTCCGCTCAGACCATCAGCTGTCCTGGACCAGACTGTCGTCAGACCAAGTGGTCCCCGTACCAGACTGTCTACCCTGACCACAGCTGTCCCGGACGCCAGACTCGTCCGCTCAGACCACACAGCTGTCCTGGACCAGACTGTCCCGTTTCAGACCCAAGCTGCCTGGACCAGAACTGTCCCGCTCAGACCCAACAGATGTCGCCGGACCAAGACTGTCCGCCTCAGACCACAGCTGTCCCGGAACGCCAGAATGTCCGCTCAGAACCCAGCAGCTGTCCGTACCAGACTGTCTACCCTGCCACAAGCTGTCCCGGACCAGACTGTCCCGTCAGACCAGACAGCTGTCCGGACCTACTGTCGCGTTCAGACCACAGCTTCCACCGGACCAGACTGTCGTTCAGACCACACGCTGTCCCGGACAGACTGTCCCCTCTGCGCTCAGATCACAGCTGCTCCCGGACCAAGACTGTCCGCTAGACCAACAGCTGTCCCGGACCCAGACTGTCACGCCAGACACAGCTGTTTCCCGGACCATACTGTCGCGCTCAGAACACAGCTGTTCCCGAGACCAGACTGTCCGTTCCAGACCAGCAGCTGTCCCGGAGACTGTCCGCTCAGATCACAGCTGTCCCGGACCAGACTGTCCGCTCAGACCACAGCTGTCCCGGACCAGACTGTCCACCCAGACCACAGCTGTCCCGGACCAGACTGTCCTCCCGGACCAGACTGTCCACCCTGGCAGCGCTGAGTCGTAGTTACTCGGAGGCCACGGCCGGTCGTGCCGTATCGGAGCCGAAGCCGGAGATAGAGACCGAGACAGAGAGACTTGAACTGGTTCTGTATCGGGAGCGTAGCGGGACAGCGAGATGAGGACTGGTTCTGTATCGGGTGCGTAGAAATGGAAACAGCTATGCGAATCCCCGGTTGGTCGATCCGCTGGTGTGTGCGTGTTGGGCGTGGGGTTGTGCTGATGTTTCAGGATGGAGCAACTAGGGTCTAGGGACCTGATTGTGGATGCGTTTTGACAGACAGTGATGCGGTTGTGGCCTGTCGAGTGATTGTCTCCAGCGAAGACGGGGGATAATCGATTTTCCTGGCTCTGCAACCGGTTACTTCGGAGCGCCTCTTTACCTCAGGCTTTCTGAGTAAAAAGGTGTCGTGTGAGGGAATGTGACCACGCTTTATAAATCCTATGTTTATTTTAAGGGCCTCCGCGTCCTTTGGTCCAGCCTTGATGGCTTATGTGAGGACTCCCTCATATGCATAACCGAATACCGCGGCCGGAGCTACAGACAGACAGGAGGCCCTGTTGACACTTCATACTGAGAACGGGCTAAACAGGCAACAGCCGGATCCCGGAACTTCCCCACTTATATAGACGTATATAGACTGATATTGGAGTCATATGCAATAAGCTTGTATCACAGATAACAAGAGACCCCCTGTTATCTGTGTTAGAGACCTCCTGGTATCTGTCTCCTGTTATCTGTGCTTGTATCTATTAAAGCCCTGCACAAAGCCAAACAAACAAAGACAAAAGGTGTAAAACAACGTAGATACGGTACAGGCGCAGTAAAGTTGCGAACAGAATTGAGAAGAGCGCACGAAGGGCGGAACGTAGCTTTGGGTACCTACATAATATGTATAGCAATTCAGTCGGGGCGAGGCGTAGCCGCCAGCAAGTGTCACCTCGGGTGAGGACCGAACAGAGGCGTTGGGAGTCGCACCAGCTTAAGCGAGACAGTTGTATAGGATAGACGCCCGGAAAAATCGCCTTTTGCCCATCTCGGTACGAGACCTAGGCACGTAGAGCTCATGGTGCCGCCGAGTTGGTCGGTCGTGTCCCTCCGCCACAGTGTTAGAGCCGGCGGCCAGTGACTCCGGCTCCCCGCGGGATCTCTGTTCCTTGTAATGATCGTCAGCGCGCTATATCTATCTGAATCAGTCAGCTGGGTCATGCCTCCTCTGCTCAGCTGGGCCATGCCTCCTCTGCACAGCTGGGCCATGCCTCCTCTGCTCAGGCTGGGCCATGCTCTCTGCTCAGCTGGGCCAATCCTCTCTGTTTCCTGTCAGCTTGGGGCCCATTGCCTGCCTTCTGCACCAGCTGGGGCCATGCCTCCTCTGCTCAGGCTGGGCCATGCCTCCTCTGCTCAGCTGGGCATGCCTCCTCTGCTCAGCTGGGCCATGCCTCCTCTGCTCAGCTGGGCCATGCCCCTCTGCTCAGCTGGGCAGTGCCTCCTCTGCTAAGCTGGCCATCCGCCTCCTCTGCTCAGCTTGGGCCATGCTCTCGTCTGCTACAGCTGGGCCCATGCCTCTCTCTGCTCAGCCTGTCCAATGCCTCCTCTGTGCAGCTGGGCAACACCTTGCCTCCTTCTGCTCAGCTGGGCGTGCTCTCTGCTCAGCTGAGCCATGCTCCTCTTGCTCAGCTGGGCCCATAGCCCTACTCTGCTCAGCTGGGCATGCCTCCTCTGCCTAGCTGGGCCATGCCTTCCTCTGCTCAGCTGGCCATGCTCCTCTGCTCCAGCTGGGCATGCCTCCTCTGCTCAGCTGGGTCATGCTCCCTGCTCATGTCTTTGGGCTCATGTCCCTCCTCTGCCTCAGCTTGGGCCATGCCTCCTCTGCTCATGCTCTGAGCCATGGACTCCTCTGCTCAGCTGGGCCTTATGCGGTCATTCTGCTCAGCTGGGCCATGCCTCCTCTTGCTCAGCTTTGGGCCATGGCCTCCTCTGGCTCAGCTTGAGCATGCCTCCTCTGCTCATGCCTCCTCTGCTCAGCTGGGCCATGCCTCCTCTGCTCAGCTGGGCCATGCCTCCTATGCGGCCTATCGATCCTGTATACACGACCTCGCCACCCTTACTAGGGCCTCCCTGGTGTCCGCGGATCGGCACCGCCGGCTCCCGGCTCATGGACGCGACGTGACGGCGTGGATGAGCCGGGTCGGCCGGTGCACGGCGACCGACTGGAACTTCCGCAGACCGCCCTGCCAATTGCCGCCACCACTACTGTGATGAGTCACGCGGGCAGCACGACCGGCCGGCCAGCGGCGGCGGGGGCGGGGGCGGCGGTGTAGGCCGACCCACGACCATGGAGGGGGCGGGACGGGATGGGGCGGGGACCGGAACGGAACGGAACAGGATACACGGTCTGACCACCTGTGATATCTACGTCACGCCGTTTCGTGGCACGCAGAGACCGGGGTATGATACATCTCGCTGCCATGCACGCCTGCTCATCTGGCTGTCTGTCGTCGTCCGGCGGGTAAATCCTCACAGCCGAGCTGCACCGGCCCCGCTGCCGGCCGCCACTCAGCCGGCTCGGCCAGTGTGAAGTGCTCACCGCTGCGTCATGGTCTGCTCTCTCACCACTCGCCGCCGTGGATGCCGTCGCTTCCCCGCCCCACCGGGCCGCTCGGCCCTCCCCTCCCCTCTGCGCTCCACTAGGCCGGCGCTTAGTCGTCCGTCCAGCCGACTCCGGCAGGCTCTGGGCGGTCGGTGACGTCATGACTCGATTGATGGCGGGGGAGAGAGGGGAGGGTAGCCGCGTGACCGTCAGAGGTTCCGCTGCCGGACGGTGGAGGGACGCTCAGGCTGTGGCCGAATGGCGACGTTGAATGTGGTTCAGGTCAGACTGATCGTGATGGCTGCCTGACTCTACCTGTCTGCCTGTCTACCTGTTTTATCTGACCGATCTGTATGTCTGTCTGGCTTCCTGGCTGGTTTCCTGAGCAAAGCCTGACTGGTCTGTCTGTTTTGCTGGCTGGCTTTATGTCTGCCTGTCTGCCTGTCTGCCTGTCTGCCTGTCTGCCTGTCTGCCTGTCTGCCTGTCTGCCTGTCTACCTGTCTGGCGTGCTGGCGTTGCGGCCGGGCATGGTGTCCGCAGACAGGGCCGATGTCACCTCAGTCAGTGCCAGTGCAGCTGTCGGAGCCGCTGGATCGTGATCGCCACCGCTCTCTGATGAACGGCTGCTGTTAGTTCTCAGCAGAAGAGCCGTGTTGCTGCCTCAAGAGTCGGATGGTACAGCTAGCGGCACTCTGGGCCAGCTGAAGTGGCTGGATCCGTGTCTGGTCCTCAGCGGTCCATTAAGGGGTCCCTGTAGGCCAGATTGGCGGCGGTATGCGTCACATGCGATGATAGAGCTGTTTATCAGAGCAGGCCGATAATTGAGTGGTTGCAGGCCGCAGAGGGTGCGATATCCTGCGTGCTGCTGTGAGGTGAAGTGAGCTCCACCGCTGTGGAGCTGTCTCACGATTTCCCCGACCCCAACCAGTCATATGCATTATACAGCATACACGGTGTTGCTGCTTTGCGGCGGCAAACAGTCATCCTGATGCAGTCTTGTCAGTGAGGTTGAGTTCGACACAGCTGGGCACTGTCACGACCTGGCCTGACCTGACCTGACCTGACCTGACCTGACCTGACCTGACCTGACCTGACCTGACCTGACTGGATCGGGCCTGTGCGTCTGTAGTCAGAGAGGGGTCAGTTGATACTGGTGTGGGTTGAGTAAAGCTGCATATTTTAGGCCTCCACACTAGTCTGCGGAGTACAGCCATTTTACTGCGATAGGCTCTGGTTTCCTCCATAAACTCGAGTTATGGGTAGATTCGGCATCGGTACTCAACTATCTGCATTTAGACCCTAGCTTGTAGTACCTTCACGCGAATTCATATTGCAGAGCGGAAAGAATATTGACTGTTTTCCGATGAGGTAATGCCTATTTTACGTAATTGCTTTGGCCTTCAGTGTATTGATTTCCTCGGGAGTAGCGGCCATTTTCCGGCAAAACTGCTCCACTGCCACAAGGTGCGCCAAGTGAGGTGAGGTCCGCAACTGACGAAAGCATCAACTGAGAGAGGCGACATCTACTGATACACAGAGACGGGTTTTCACCCCTGGCGGTGACACACGTCGATCTCGATCGGGTGCGGCTCAGGTCGGTGCTGTAAAGGCGATATTATCGCCGGGCGGGATAACACCGCACAGTACCTTCAGAACGGGCCAGGGGAGAGATGGTGAAGCGCTTCTGACCTGTGCCCACCACACAGGTTATGCTAGTAATAAATCATATGCCGTTCATGCTAACACCGACCTACTTATCGTCACGGACGCCTTACTGCCTTGCTCTCGTCAAGGTACTTGTTGCATACTCATTGCATGCGGCCCATTGCTGGTGTGGTGTTCACACGAGCGCTGCTGGGTATGCGAGGCATGCATTTGTATGTTATGTCAGTGCCGAATGTGAGCAATCGCACTTATCGAGTTCTGCGTGCCGATGCGGTCATTTCGCGTGTTGACGCTGGATAAAAACCACAGCCGCAAACCCCATGCTCGTCGCATAATGCGCAGTCGAACATGGAGAGAGGGGTATTGTCAGTTTCAGTACGACGTGGCACACGCTGGTCGCACGGCTCTACATGGTATGGTCCTGGTCAGTGCTCACCCCACATGCGTTATCGCGCGGCACAGGGAGTGACTACTGTATCATAGGCGTAGGAACAGGGCTCCGCCCATTTGTCGGCCAAGGCGTAGGAACGGGGGCACTCATTTGTCGGCCATAATGTTTGTTCCTCACACGCACAAATTGCCTTCCTTTGCTTGGTAAAAAATGGATGCAAAAAGGTTTGCTCAAGAGGCTGCAGCCCCAAATATCGCAAAAAATATTCCGTTGGTGGGTGGGGTGGGGGTGTTCTTAAGATGAGATCAAAGTTTCGCTGGCCCCTTCTTTTCGTGAGGTTCCAGTTCATACATCCCTTTGCGTAATGATTCAGCTTGTCATCAACAGTCAGCGAAGCTATTTTTTATCACAAACTGCTCAGCACAGCATACGGTTATAAATAACCGCATCAATTATTTGCATGCTGCATCAATTCAGAATCGACTACCTACATACGCATCAATTATGTTGTCTCATAACCCAATACACCATGCACGGACTCTCTGCGATAGCGCTTGCCTCTTTCGTCCACTCCAACTCCCACTAACGTCAGTGCACTTTCTTTGTCGTTATCGTTATCGACCACATTTCCCCTGCTGAATCAGCGATAAATGCGTTACGTAGGCGAGGCGAGCACAGATTGCCCAGCCGAGTGCGCCGGCAATGTTTTGTGCTGCTGCTGATTGCTCGAGCTGGCTTTTAACTGGGTCAGCGTTGCTGGCGCGCCGTCTCTGTCGATTTGCAAACGGCACGGCGCGGAGGGTGATGGCCACTGCCCAGGCTGCAGGGCACGGACACGGCCGCGGGCGGCCCGAGAGTCGCGTGAAAGGCGACTGACGGAATCAGCTCACCAACGACGACCGCCTATCAACAGGCGTCACGAGGGATAGCGATGGACGGTGGCAAACTGCAGCGATGTAGGAACGTGGTGGGGGAGGGGGCTAGTTAAGTTTGTATCTCGTCTTGAGATAATCTTTTGGGCTCTTCTCGTCCTGGCAAACCTCTTGCAATCATCTTTGCATCACTAAGCGACACAATTCATACTAATATCCGGAAAGTTGGGGGCTATGGCCGCTGGCCAGGCCACCCCCGCCCCCTCCTGTTCCCTACGCTACGCCTATGGCGAACTGCTTGGTAGTCGAGTGTGTGTCGTATGTTTACGGAGAGAGAGAGAGAGAGAGAGAGAGAAACTCAGACGGTCCGACAGTCCAGCGTGCGTTACGTGCTGGCGGAGGAGACAAAACTCCAATGGTGCGTCCATCATAAATTTATCCCATTCACGAGTGACACATTTGCTTATTCTGTACCGTGTTTTATGGTTGTCCCAGTATAGTTTACTCGCTAGCTCGCTGTACAGTTTATCATGCATAATACGGCCGTGTTCCGCCCGGCGGGCTATTGTGGTTCGGCCAGGGCGTGGCACGTCGATCGACACTGCTCGTTTTAGCCTGCTGTTACGGGGGCGGCGTGGCGCGGGAGGGGGGGGCGGGTTGCTGCACTGTCTGCTGTGGGGTCGCGTGAGGTCGCGCGGGGCAGTATGTCGGGACTAAGCTGTTTGCTGGCGGTGGTGGTCGACGGATTCGGGCCCGGTTTATCGAGTCCGGCTGGGTCCGAGTGTCTCCGGCAGTTATCGACCGGTGTCTGGCCTCGAATCGACCGACCGACCGACCCGCACACGCACCCGACCGGTGTCTGGCCTCGAATCGACCGACCGACCGACCGACCGACCGACCGAACCGACCGGACCGACCGGACCGACGCCCCGGCTGGCACATCGGTCCACCTGGTGACAGCCGAGTCCACTTGTCCTGAGCTGGTCCAACGTTCACCGTCAGCTGCCCATCTTCTGTTCACTATCGCTCAAATCGGATGTCTGACTCTTGAGCCGCTCCTGTTTGACTCCCGAGAGGCTCCTGATTCCTGACTTCTGACTCCTCTATGACTCCTGTATGACTCCTGACTCCTGGATTGACTCCTGATTGACTCCTGATTGACTCCCGACTGACTCCTCCTGTCTACCTCCTGTTGCAGGCGGATGCGTCCCTGGAGCAGGAGCAGCGCCAGTTTGACCAGGCCAGCCTGGACTACGTCTGCCTCCTCCAGGAGGTTCAGCAGCGCAAAAAGTTCGAGTTTGTTGAGACGGTAGGTGTCAAGGCAGCCGGTTTCTCTTAACTCATCACGGCGCCTGCAATGTCATTTTTATATGCGGCACGTATCACGGGTTCTGCTGAATTAAAACCATGCATGCTATGCACCGACATCCATTACTACTATTGGTAGTAATGGATGTCAGTGATGCTATGAAAAAGACAAATGTGCTTGCGATGGTCGTAATAGAATGTCAGCGAAACGGTTTATATATAGCTCGGTTGTCGGTTCGGTCGCAGTCTCAACTTTTCATTACCGTATGTTTTGCCGGGATTCTGCTGACGTGAAGGTAGTGTGCCGATGTGGCCATGGACCTCTTTGGCGTGTTTCTCGTTTTTTTGCGGTCAGTTTGGCCGGCACTGTGGTGACACCTGAATAACCGAACCGTCCGTCGCCCATTGCCTTGCGGTTTCAATGACGGCTGTTTGTGTGTGTTTTGCAGCTGCTGAGTTTCATGTACGGCTGGCTAACGTTTTACCACCAAGGACATGAGCTGGCCAAGGACTCCGAGCGCTCTATGACCGACCTGCAGACCCGGTTACAGAAGGTCAGTTTCAGCCACAGGCACAGACGTCACAGTCGTAGCTAGTCCCTTTCAGTCTCAGGCCTAGTAACATGATTAATATTGTAAACCTTGTGTAAACATGAACATGTGAACATGCCCTAGTGATGTTACACTTCTCTCAGAGCTGCGGAGAGGCCATAGCCCATCTTTGGTCAGAATTTATGCTCAAATGTTTTGTTTTGCCAAGTGAAGACAGTTTGAAGAGCTTAAGGTACGAAAATACGATTTTAACAAATCAAATCCATAGAGAAATATTGCGTAGGGTGTTTCTCTCGAGTCGAGATAAAAGTTTCACTGCCCCCTAGAGTTCGGCATGGCTGCACTTTTCCTTGGCCTAGCTGCCCCCCAGCCACAGCCACTACCAAATGTCAATGGCTGGCCGTTGGCCAGCCGTGTGGACTTAGGTAAAATCATATTATGTGTTTATTTCCAATCTATGAACTCATGTAAATTAATATTATGCGTTTATTTCCTGTCTACTGTTATGGCAACATGCCAAGGCTTTTTTTAACCATGATTGGTTTGATAAGATTGTTTCAAAACAAAATCCCAGGTAGACTATGCAGCCACAGCCGTAGCCATGATCTTGAGATTTTCCAGTCCGGCCCACCCCATTAGCCATGGGGTTCGGCCAGCCGGATGGGGATAGCCGCCCCATTTAGAACTCTACTGCCCCCCATACTCACACACTTTGCGTGACGTTCCTACGTTTCTGCTTGCGAGTATCTGACCTGGTGGGGGTATCCCCTGTCTTCTTTTGACAGACCCGGGACGAGTTTATCGCCACTAGGACAGAGGTCGAGTCGCTGAAGAACCGGACTCTAGAAGTGCGCCACACGGTAAGAAGCCAAACAATTACCCGATGCGTACTAGGTGTGACATTCATCTCATGTGATCATCTTTAAAGTATTAAATGATACGCACGGTCACCCGGTTACTGTTCGTGAGTTGTAGACTGTCGAGTTTTTGGCTGGATTCAGTCCCGATGAGGCAAACTCGCCGTCTCCAGTCTGCAAAGATCACATGTGTGATGCCGTGCTGTCAGTTACTTCAACTTGGGACTAACCGCCACCCTGCCTGCCGTGTCTATTTCAGAAGTCACTCGATGTGGGCAGCATGGACAAGATGTACACCAGACAGGGCTACCTGCAACTCATGGAGAAAAGTCAGTAACTATCTGGGCATTATAGCAGGATTACTTAGTCTCCTGATTGACTCCTGATTGGCTCCCGACTGATTCCTCCTCTCTACCTATGATGGTGGTGATGCCTATGAGGTTGTTGGTTATCCTCTGTCATAACCCCATACGTTTCGTGGAAGTTGAAACAAAGGTGTGTGCGTTTGGATCAAGTCAGATATGAGTTAAGCAAGCACTGCCCAATACTAGGTAACATGGCAATGCCTCCTCATTCGGTTTGCCTCGAGACTAATATGCACCTTAGTTGACATATATTGGGACGTGGTTAATTTTCTCATTATCTGATTGTCTGTGTGATTTGGTGGTTTCAACAGAGGCATTCGGGACGACATGGATCAAACATTACTGCATGTACGACAAGAAGTCGCGGCACTTCACGCTGATTCCTTACAACCAGATCACCGGCAAATTGGTGAGAGGACAGCGGCCAAATCAACTGTCTCTGTCGCTACTGGTGTCCAATGGGACAGATGATTCTATCGTTTCCTGGAGACTTCTAAACTTGTCACATGCGTTG
This sequence comes from Semibalanus balanoides, assembly GCA_014673585.1. Taxonomy (NCBI): domain Eukaryota; kingdom Metazoa; phylum Arthropoda; class Thecostraca; order Balanomorpha; family Balanidae; genus Semibalanus; species Semibalanus balanoides. The sequence continues at coordinate 34,125 of VOPJ01014480.1, read as the reverse complement.
GCACTAGGTATACCTACGTGAAACCTGCGTGTATTGAATAGATATGCTGCACCACCGGTAACATGGCTGTTTGACATCAGTACACCTGGTGTACCGATTTAAATAAATCATCAGCAATGACATGTGCAAAACATGGCATCCCACCTGAAACTTCGAAACATTGTGACATCCACTCCAAGCATGCCTGACATCCTTGTTTGCTCTATCATTCCTAAGCTTGTACTCCTTCTATCGACCACAGAGCTCGACAGACCAGATGGTTCTCAAGTCGTGCGTGCGTCGCATGTCGGACTCGATCGACCGCCGGTTCTGTTTCGACGTGACAGCCGAGGAGCGCGACGGTCAGGTGTACACCCTGCAGGCGCTCTCCGAGGACGACAGGCGGCTCTGGCTCGACGCCATGGACGGAAAGGAGCCGGTGAGCTGACGTCCCTTGACGTTGTTTGTTTTCTGGCGGCTTGAGCGCTGTGAATAACCTAAGAGTTATTAACATAGGCTAGGAGTGTCCTGCTTGCTTCCTGTCTTCCTCTCTGTATTCCCCCTGTCTTGCTCCCTGTCTTCCTCTCTGTCTTGTCTCTCTGTCTGTTCCTCCCTGTCTTCCTCCCTGTCTTCCTCCCTGTCTTCCTCCCCGTCCTCTTCCCTGTCTTCTTTCCTGTTTTCCTCCCTGTCTTCCTCCCTGTCTTCCTCCCTGTCTTCCTCCCTGTCTTCCTCCCGTAATTCATCCCTGTCTTCGCCCCTGTCTTCTCCCCTGCTTCTCCCTGTCTTCCCCTGTCTTCTCTTCCTGTCTTTCTCCCCTGTCTTCTCCCCTGTCTTGCTCCCCTGTTCTTCTCCCCTGTCTTCCTCTCTGTATTCCCCCTGTCTTGCTCCCTGTCTTCCTCTCTGTCTTTCTCTCTGTCTTCCTCCCTGTCTTCCTCCCTGTCTTCCTCCCTGTCTTCCTCCCCGTCCTCTTCCCTGTCTTCTTTCCTGTTTTCCTCCCTGTCTTCCTCCCTGTCTTCCTCCCTGTCTTCCTCCCTGTCTTCCTCCCTGTCTTCCTCCCTGTTCTTCCTCCCGTCTTCTTCCTGCGTATTCCTTCCAGTCTTCCTTTCTGTCTTCCTTCCTGTATTCCTTCATGTCTCTTCCTTTCTTCTCCACTGTCTTCCTCACGTGTATTCCTTTCTGTCATTTCCTTCTGTCTTCCTCCCTGTCTTCCTCCTGTCTTCCTTCCTGTATTCCTTCCAGGTCTTCCTTCCGTGTCTTCTTCCTGTCTTCCTCCCTGTCTTCTTTCTGTCTTTCTTTCTGTCTTCCTTTCCGTCTCTCCCTGTCTTCCTTTTCTGTCTTCCTCCCTGTCTTTCCTCCCGTCTGTCCTTCCTGTATTCCTTCCAGTATTCCTTCCTGTCTTCCTTTCTGTATCCTCCCTGTCTTCCTCCCTGTCTTCCTCCCTGTCTTCCTCCCTGTCTTCCTTCTCTGTATTCTTCCAGGTCTTCATTCCTGTCTTCCTTTCCTGTCTTCCTTCCTGTCTTAATCCACTGTTTCCTCGCTGTCTTCCTTGCTTGTCTTCCTCACTGTCTTCCCTCACCTGGTCTTCCTCACTGTCTTCCTCACTGTCTTCCTCCACTGTCTTCCTCACTGTCCTCCTCACTGTCGCTACCTCATGTCTTCACTCCATCTCTTCCTCTCTTCTTTTCTCCCTGTTCTTCCTGCTATGTCTTACTCTATGTCTTAGCCACTGTCTTGCCCACTGTCTTCCCCACTGGTCTTCCGTCCCTGTCTTCCCTCCCTGTCTTCCTCCCTGCTTCCTCCCTGTCTTCCTCCCTGTCTTCCTCCCTGCCTTCCTCCCTGCCTTCCCCACTGCCTTCACCACTGTCTTCCCCTCTGTCTTCCCCACTGTCTTCCCCACTGTCTTCCCCACTGTCTTCCTCCCTGTCTTCCTCCCTGTCTTCCTCCCTGTCTTCCTCCCTGTCTTCCTCCCTGTCTTCCTCCCTGTATTCATCCCAGTCTTCCTCCCTGTATTCATCCCAGTCTTCCTCCCTGTGTTATCATGTGTCCTGCCTGGTGTGCGGTAGCTCCTGACGTCCCGTTCCGATCCTCCTCTCTCAGCCCTGTCCTCCCTCGCCTTGTCTATCTCCGTGTGTCGGCAACCTGGCCCGTGTCTCATCTTGGGTCTGCTTTGACCACCGCTACCCCCCTTCTGCTCCTGCAGACGTACGCGCGGTACGACCAGGAACGGAGAGCCGACCAGACCAGCCTCGACAGCTCGGGCCTGTTCTTCGTCAGCCGGTGTCTGGCTCAGCTGGAGGAGCGAGGTCTGCAGGACCAGGGACTCTACCGCGTCGTCGGCGTCAGTTCAAAGGTACAGTAGCAGCTCTGGCGCGCACCGGTACACTGTGTCATAACTGCCTTCCAGATGTGCCAGAATGGAAAAATGTGACTTGTCGAGCATCCACTTAAAACTAATATATTAATAATAAAAAAAAACTTCAAAACATTAAAACCCATGGATAACGCTGGTTTTGAGCGATCCGGGAACTCTCTGTGTTGGCGCAAAGTATGACAATGTCGATGCGTCTGCTGTCTTGTATCCGGGCGGTCGGAAAACACGTAAGTTTGGGAGCCGGTATCTCAGCTGAATATGGTGATATTGACAAATGCTGGATAGGTGAAATCTCTGAGATGATTTGCTGACAAGATCACGTTGTTGTTTTATAAAGGTACGTATACTTCACATTTATAGAATAATTTATTGGTGAGTGTTAACAAGCGAAATGTAATGACGACGTCTAAGCTTCCGTTAGGCCGGGCAAAAATTCCAATGGTTGCATAGATTCAGGCAACCTCTCAAAATGACCCTACAAGCATGAGGAATGTGTTTGAAAAACATCTAGATAGGCAAGATAGGGCTGAGCCGAGTTATGGATGTTTTCCCTAGCACATGCCGCGTGTTTCGGACGGGGCGCGACACGCGGGCGCGGCGCCCGGCCCTGTGCGGCGGTACGGGGGACATGGGCGCGCTCGCTGATAGCTATTTCTCTAGGAGTGCAGGATATCCTATCAACACACGACACATGCATTTTCTGAAACCTCTGTCATTGTTTTGCCTTTTCCAAACATCAGTTTCCGAAACACAATGATATTAAGTTTACAAGTGGCTACCGCGTAGCAGTGTTTTACAGTGCGAGTCACCTTTGACCCAGACCTCGCCTGAGGCGCTTAGAAACTGCCTCGACACCTGCCTTGCTGTGTCGACACCTGTAACTGGCGAGGTCTGGGTCAAAGGTGAATCGCACTGTTAAACACTGCTACGCGGTAGCCACTTGTGAACTTGATATCATTGCGTCTCGGAAACTTGAACTCTGTTCCGTGTTCGGAAACGGCAAAATAATGACAGAGGCTTCAGCAAATGCATGTGTCTTGTGTCGATAGCTATTCCTCTAGGAGTGCAGGATATCCTTTCAGATAGCGCGCCCATGTCCCCTGTACCGCCACACAGGGCCGGGCGCCGCGTGTCGCGCGCCGTCCGAAACGCGCGGTATGGGCTGGGGAAAATGTCCATAACTCGGCTCAGCCCTATCTTGCCTATCTACATGTTTTTCAAACACATTCCTCACGCTTGTAGGCTCATTTTGAGAGGTTGCCTGCATCTATGCAACCACTGGAAATTTTTGCCGGACTACGGGAAGTTCGACGTCGTTTATTTTATTCGCTTGTTAACACTCAGTAATAAAATTTTCTAGAGAAGTGTGATGTAAAGTAAATCTTAACAAACAACGTGACTCATTAGCAAATCGTTCAGATATTTCCAACACTGTCCAGCATTTTGTCATTATCACCATATTCAGCTGAGATACCGGCTACCAAACTTCCATGTTTTCCGACCGCCTGGATGCAAGACAGTGGACGCATTGACATCGTCATACTTTGCGCCAACACAGGGAGTTCTCGGATCGCTCAAAACCAGCATTATCCATGGTTTCGAATTAGCTTTGAAGGATTCTTTATTCAAAACATATTGATTTTAAGCAAATGCTCGACAACTCACATTTTGGCCACTTTCAGCCACATCTGGAAGGCAGTTATGACATAGTAGTGTGGTGGGTACGTCGTCAGTGTTTGGCCGGGTGTGTTGGTGATCACGCTGTGTGTCTCGTCATGGCACACCATATCATGCACAATGCACATCGATGCCTGACCTGCTGAGTCCAATACACTGTGCGTCGTTCATCGACGTGCGTCGTTCATCGATGCCTGTGCATCGTTCATCGATGGCTGTGCATCGTTCATCGATGGCTGTGCATTGTTCATCGATGCCTGTGCGTCGTTCATCGATGCCTGTGCATCGTTCATCGATGGCTGTGCATTGTTCATCGATGCCTGTGCGTCGTTCATCGATGCCTGTGCGTCCTTTCTGACCTGCTGAGTTCGTCACACTGTGCGCTGTTCATCGATGTCTGACTGGCTGAGTTCGTCACACTGTGCGTCGTTCATGGATGTCTGGTCGTCTCTGACCGCTGCAATGTGTCTCGTGCCTTGATTGATGTCTGACGGGCTGTGTCACGGACGTTGTGCCCACGTCCTCGGTGTCTGACCGGGGGTCCAATGTTTCACCAGGTGACCCGGTTAGTTCAGCTGGGCCTGAGTCGGACCAAGTTCGAGCAGGTGGACCTGACCAGTCCGCAGGAGTGGGAGAACAAAACCATCACCAGCGCTGTCAAAACGTACCTGCGCAACCTGCCCGAGCCACTCATGACGTTTAGATTGCACTCGGAGTTCATGAACGCCGCCAGTGAGTATTGCAGACGCATGCCATGCTACCAATTGATGCTCTATCTGTACTGCGCTATCTGTACTATTTATTTTAAGTGCCATTTTATGCTACCTTTTATTCAAGTATTAATGGAAATGCCTGGTAGTGAATAGTTGTAACTAAAATGTTTTCTCGAATCGTGTTGCCAGCCGTGGCTATGTCCCCTTTTGTGTATGCGGAAAACTTGTGTTGCTACTGTATTGGGTGTTGTAATATGTATGCAGAATTAAGTTTTGCCAAGTACGGCTTTCTCCGTGCATGTCTACGAATGTTTCAAAACGCGATATCGTTTTACAGAGACGGACAAGAAAGAAGCGAGGGTAGCAAAGGTGCTCAGTCTAGTCAACAACTTGCCCAAGCTCAACTATCAGCTGCTGAAGCTGCTGATACACCACCTGCAGAAGTGAGCGCTGATGGCTGACTACTGAGTGACTGCTGACTGCTGACTGCTGACTGCTGACTGCTGACTGCTGACCGCTGACTGCTGACTGCTGACTGCTGGACCGCTGACTGCTGGACCGCTGACTTGACTGACCCGCTGACCGCTGACTGCTTGACTGCTGACCGCTTGGACTGCTGACTGGCTTTGACTGCTGGACTGCTACTGCTGACTGCTGACTGTGACCGCGACTGCTGACCGCCTGACCGCTGACTGCTGACCGCTGACTGCTGAACCCGCTGACCGCTGACTGCTGACCGCTGACTGCTGACGCTGGTACCGCTGACTGTCTGGGACTACTGGACTACTAAACTGCTGACTGCTGACTGCTGACTGCTGACTGCTGACCGCTGACCGCTGACCGCTGACTGCTGACTGCTGATTGCTGACCGCTGACTGCTGACTGCTGACCGCTGACCGCTGACTGCTGACCGCTGACTGCTGACTGCTGACCGCTGACCGCTACTTGAACCGACCGTATGTCACAATGTCCATAATGTTCCTTAGAAGACGGGGCATCATGCTCTGTTCTGGCAACACATAAAATCGCGTCTGTTATTTAGCTGAGAGTTAGAGGAACACACGACTAGAAATATGTGAGGATGCCTCAAAGTCAATGCCCGCCTCACGTTATCCACAGGGTGAGCAACAAGAGCGATCGGAATCTGATGTCGATCAGTAACCTGGCCGTGTGCTTCGGTCCGACCCTGCTGCGGCCCGAGGAGGACACCATGGCCGCCATCATCGACATCAAGTTCTGCAACACCGTCGTCGAGACGCTCGTTCGCAACTACGACGCGGTAAGAGAGGGGTGCCCAGCTGGGGATCGGGGGGTAAGTCCGTGGTGTGCGGGCCGGGTCCGGTGTTTGTCCTGTCAGCTGCGGGGTTACGGTATCACTGTGCCGTCGACGTCCTTTGACTGGGTGCCGGCCCTCTGCTTTTATGTTCTGCGTCGGTAGTATTCCTGTCATTAGATGTGTGTGCAAGCATCGCTTTGTATTTATCTTAATATATATATTATACGAATTTGTAGATGAAGCGGTGAAATCCCTGAAGCGGTGATATTCCCGTGGTTCAGTGCGTTACGGAGCACTGTCTTGTTGATTGTCTTGTCTTGTCTTGGTGCTTGTCTTGTCGGTTGTCTTGTTTTGTTGGTTGCCTTGTCGGTTGTCTTGTGTATTGTCCTGTCTTGCTGACCGTCTTGTCTTGTTGATTGTCTCGTCACCTCGTCTCGTCTTGTGTCTTGTTAGATATTCTGCGGAGCTGAAGTGGAGAGCGAGCCGGCGTCGAACGGCCGGCCGGTGTCGAACGGGCCCGCACCGGTCAGCCGGCAGCCTCCCGCCAAACCTGTGCTGTCCGCCTCAGCCCGGGTCAGTAGCCACTCCCGACCGACAGCTACGACTGCTGCGATGTACTGCTGGAGTCCGTGTAGCTCTCCGAATCAGGGCGCTTGATAGCCTCAATGGGCTTTAGCGCCCCCCCCCCCCCAACCCCAATCACAAACACCACACACGCACACCAGCTTTCCGAATCAGCGTACCGCTGTCACCAACCTGGTGGTGGTACTCTGGTACTGCTTTTCCCAAACGTGATACATCGCGTCTTGTAAAGTGTTTGGTGCCCTTAGCATTGTTCCTAGAACTTCTTGGGCCATACACCTGTTGTCTAATACATAGCATTGTGACTGTCGGGTGTATGTGGCTGCTGCTGGCCGCCATATGGCCATTGTCTGGGACTGCCACTGTGTAACATCTGGCTGTTGTCTGCGACTGACCTCTGCTCTCCCGATCCCTCAGCTGGAACCCCGCTCCGTCCTACCCAGTCTGGGGCAGGCGGCGCGGCCGTCCACACCTGAGATGGGCCGGGACAGTGTGGAGCGCGCGCTGGCCCGCTCGGTGGTGCCTCACCAGCCTCTGCGGCGCGTGGCGAGGTCCTCCTCACCAGAGGGCATGCGGCCGGCGCGGCTGAACTCCTCGCCGCCGGACCTGGGTAGGGCGGCGCGGACCGTGCGCCTCAGTGGAGCGACCGGCCCCAGTCGCCGGCATCAGTCGAGTTCGGACGGCTCCAGCGGCCGGCCGCGGTCACACCACGTGTCCAGCACGCTCGGTTAGTTAGCCCCGCATATCCAGCACGCTGGGTCAGTTAGCCCCGCATATCCAGCACGCTGGGTTAGCCCCCGCAATTCCAGCACGCTGGTCAGTTTAGCCCGCATATACAGCACGCTGGGCGGTCAGTTTAGCCCCGCATATTCCAGCACGCTGGGTATAGCCCCGCATATCCAGCACCGCTGGTAGTTAGCCCGCATATACAGCACGCTGGGTTAGTTAGCCCCCGGCATTACTCCAGCACGAGAGAGCTGAGCGTTACGTTAGCTCCTCTATCCAGCCACGCTGATGCGTCAACTTAGCCCCGCAGTCAATCCAGCAACGCTGGACTTAAGTTAGCCCACCGCATTATTCCAGCACAGACTGGCGTTAGTTCAGCCCACTCACCTATCCAGCACTCGGGTTAGTTAGCCCCCGCATATTCCACTATCCAGCACGCTGGGTTAAGTAGCCCCCGCATATCCAGCACGCTGGACGTCAGTTAGCCCCGCATATCCCAGCACGCTGAGTCGTTAGTTAGCCCCCGCATATTCCCAGCATCGCTGGTTCAGTTACCCGCATATCCAGCCCACGCTTGGGTTAAGTTAGCCCCCGCATATCCAGCACGTCTCGGGTTAGTTAGTTTAGCCCCGAATATCCAGCCTAACGCATTAGGGTCAGTTAGGCCCCGCATATCCAGCACGCCTGGGTTAGTTAGCCCCGCATATACAGCCACGCTGGGTTAGTTAGCCCCGCATATCCAGCACGCTGGGGGTTAGTTAGCTCCTTCCTATCCAGCACGGCTGGGTCACGTAGCCCCGCATATCCAGCACGCTGGGTGAGTTACGTCTCCCCGCGTATTGTATTCTCAGGCGAGCGTCTTGTGGTATAGTTGAGCCCCTCCTAGCAGCAGCACTCTGTGCGGCTTTATATGTTCTAGACCGCACAAGCATAAGCTTCCAGGCGTATGCCATACAGCTATATAATTTAGAATAGGCCCTGCATATCTCAACAAGTGCACACGCGGAAGGTAAGAGCTAATGCCGCGGCGAGTGAGTCCAGCAGCACCTGGGTGAGCTTGAGACACCCCACAAAGGCCCCGGTACCTCAACCATTCAAGCTCGACCCACTATCCTCAGTCATCAGCTGGGTCAGTAGCCCCGCATATCCAGCACGCTGGGTTAGTTAGCCCCGCATATCCAGCACGCTGGGTTAGTTAGCCCGCATATCCAGCACGCTGGGTCAGTTAGCCCCGCATATCCAGCACGCTGGGTTAGTTAGCTCCGCATATCCAGCACGCTGGGTTAGTTAGCCCCGCATATCCAGCACGCTGGGTTAGTTAGCCCCGCATATCCAGCCGGCTGGGTCAGTTAGCCCCGCATAATATCCAGGCACGCGGGTTAGTTAGCCCCCGCATATACCCAGCACGCTGGGTAGTTAGCTCCTCCTATCCAGCCGTGGGTCAGTAAGTAAAAGCCCCGCCATATCCAGCACGCTGGGTTAGTTAGCCCCGGCATCATCCAGCCACGCTGGGTTAGTTAGCCCCTCCTATCCAGCACTCTGGGTTAGTTAGCCCCCGGCATATTCACTATCTGCACGCTGGCGTTAGTAGCCCGCATATCCAGCACGCCTGGGTTAGTTAGCCCCGCATATCCAACACGCTGGGTTAGTTAGCTCCGCATATCCAGCACGCTGGGTTAGTTAGCCCCCGCATATCCAGCACGTGGCGTTAGTTAGCCCCCGCATATCCAGCACGCGGGTTAGTTAGCTCCTCCTATCAGACACGCTGGGTTAGTTAGGCCCCGCATATCCAGCACGCTGGGTCAGTTAAGCCCCCGATATCCGCACGCTGGTGTTAGTTAGCCCCGCATATGCCCAGCCGTCTGGGTTAGTTAGGCCCCATTATCCAGCACGCTGGGTTAGTTGCCCCCCCCGGGGCCCATATCCAGCACGCTGGGTTGTTAAGCCCCGCATATCCAGCACGCTGGGTTCAGTTAGCCCCGCATATCCAGCACGCTGGGTCAGTTAGCCCCTCCTATCCAGCACCCTGGGTCAGTTGGCCCCGCATATTCAACCCCCTGGGTCAGTTGGTCCCGCATATGCAACCCTCCTAGGATCAGTTGGCCCCGCATATTCAACACCCTGGGTCAGTTGGTCCGGCCTTATACAGTTGATTTCGTCTCTTCAGCCCCCTAGGTCAGTTGTTGCCGTTCATCTAGTACTGTGTTCCCCTTGGCATGTCTGCCGCTTCCAGTGTCCTGTGACTGTGTTGTGACCATGCTCGCTGTTAGTGCGACGTGGAGTCATCTTTGCCACTGTGTCACCACTGTGTCACTTACTGCGTTACCCCTGTGTCGCCACTGTGTTACCACTGGTCTGGTGCACCACTGTGTCCACTAACTGCTTACCCCTATGTCACCACTGTGTCGCCACTGTGTTACCACTGTGTCTGGTGTCACCACTGGTCATACTGCGTTACCCCTGTGTCAACCACTGTGCTTCGCCACTGTGTTACCACTGTGTCTGGTGTCACCACTGTGTCACTTACTGCGTACCCCTGTTGTCACCACTGTGTCGCACTGTGTTACCACTGTGTCTGGTGTCACCACTGTGTCACTACTGCGTTACCCCTGTGCCACACTGTGTCGACCCACTGTGCTTAACCACTGTGCTCTGGTGTCACCACTGTGTCAACTACTGCGTTTACCCCAGTGTCACCAATGCGCCGCTCTCTGACCGCAGTGACCAGCGATTTGGAGCCGCCGGAGCGCGCCAGTCCCAGTAATCACAGCCTGAGCAGCAGCAACGAGTCGCTGTCGTCCCGCTCGTCACGTGATCACCAGACGGCAGGGCCGTCCACCTCGTCACCATACGCACGTGAGTGCCCCCCCCCCCCCCTCCTTCAAATAGTACCGAACGGACCCCCTCGCCTGTGTCGGCTTGGGCCCGGCCTGGCCACGGCGTTACGGGGATGGTCCAGTTGGACGGCGGATCGCAGGGGACCAGTGACGAGATGGTCGCCTCGGAAGGGGAACCGTTTGGTTAGTCGGGTACGCTGATATGTTCTGAGGTGTCTGATTTTCGGAAATGCGGGATGTTGTTGGTTGAATCTTTTTCATCTTTTCACTCGGGTAGTAGCCGTATATTGGCTCTTTTGGCTCAATAGGCTTTCAGACTCAGATTATTTGCCCTAACATAACCCGACGCTCAAGGGAAACTACTTCAATCTTTAAATTTTGTTTCTCTTCCTGAGTGGAGTGACGCGACTTTCTCTTTTTTCCCTCCTTTTGTGGTGTTTAACGTAAGTGCGTTGTCGCGTTGGACAGAGGAGGGTTCACTCGGAAAGGCTTAAAAAAGTGTAGTGAGTGGGAGCCTACACCGCTTGCTGATGGTGGAAAGGGTCCAGTGTCCTTGACCCTCTGATGGTTGAAAGAGTCTCCGGCGTTTTCCTGACCTCTGATTGGTGAGAGGGTCCAGTGTTTTTTCCTCACCTGGCGTACTGTGCCCGACAGGAGGGAAGCTGCGCGTTGCAGGTGTCTCCCAGCTACCGGTCCTCAACCTGACCTGTAGTTACCGAGTCCCAACTCAGCCGCGCAAGGCACCACTGAGTGCACATCATCAGAGCCACATTTTTCAAGAAAAACTTGATGAGTATGCCCGGCTGGTTGGCATGCTCTAGTCTAAACGGCTCTTGAAAGGCAGCGTTTATTTGGAGTTGACGCTTTCAGATCTTCGTTTTGGTTGTGCTTCTTGGGTGCTGGACGTTTCGTAGTCGCCGGTGCGCCCCCACATTCGCGCTTTGGTATAGTACGGTTCGGCTATTTCAGGGCATATAACTTTGGTTAATTACCGCCTGGGTTTGACGTGTCCAATATGTGTGTCCACAGGTCCGGTATCAGTACCGGTCAGCTCGGGCCCCCCGGCCGGTCCCGTGCCCTCCAACCAGCACAACAGAACCGGGTAAGTCCTCTGAGCTAGTCACTGGGAGCCGTATACAGACGAAGAAACTACCTCGTGCCTTTGGCGTGTTACTATACGGACCCCCAGCTCCCCCTTTGCCTGCTTCCTCGCTCGGTTTGGTATCGTCGCACGGGGACCCGTCTTTGTGACATTTCGCTACTTCAAACGATTGTCGCCCAGGCCGGTTGGCTCTCCGATGTGCGAGGAGCAATCAGGTGGAGGTTGGGGCGTGCTAAAGCGCGAATGCACCCAATATCGTACTAAAATGTCGTCCAGGTGCAGTCAAGGCCCTATAACAACGGTGCAGTGTCTGAAGTTACGTTAAACCAATTAAACCTGGAGCGTGTTAATGAGACGAGCTGTTGCTGGGGCGTCACTCATTGGTCGTTCGAGTGAGACTGTAACTGGAGCTAGTTTTGGTGTTCTGTGTTCGGTGCTGACCAACGTGGGTGTTGCCGGTTGCAGGCGGGTCCGGACGCTGTACGCCTGCGTAGGGGAAAACGAGTCTGAGCTTTCTTTTGAGCCGAACCAAATCATCACCAATGGTAAGATATTGACCGGTGGTATACAGCCGGGGTTCCGCCGTTACATCGCAATTGGATGTTTATCCTATCTACGTGAGCGCATGTTGCTGAACACTGGTTACATATGGGTTTCTTTTCAGCAATTTGTATTCAAAATAATTGTATGCACCTTTGTTTATTGGGGTTTAAGGGCGCGCCGACACCTTCGGGTCAATTTGCGCCCATTGCATGCACCTTTAAATAAAAATGGGCGCCGTATAACCAAGTAGTTTAGGCGCCATAAAGCCCAACGTCAATCATCATCGCTTTTAACGAGAACACAAGTCTGCGCGGTTTTTGACTGACTAACCTGCTCGCTGTTGCCGCAGTCCGTCCGTCCCGGGAGCCCGGCTGGCTAGAGGGCACCCTGAACGGCCAGCTCGGGCTGCTGCCCGACAACTACGTCGAGTTCCTGCCGTGAACAGCCGCCGTCGAGAGGTCGGCAGACGACGCTGATGACCCGGCCGCGGCGACCGTCACACCCCACGGGAGTTGGCGGGGGACCAGAGTGACCGCGGCCGGTCCCGACATTCCGAACACTACGGCGGCGGGCGAGAGCGCCGCGGCAGATGCGATATTCCATGACGGCGGCGCCGCCGCCGCCGCTGGCGACCGGCGTCCGGCGTCGAGTAAGCCCACCGGCTGACAACGCAGCATTTATATGGGTGCAATGTGTATAGTTTCCACGCAGAGATGTAAAGCGAAGAAGCAGACACTATATTTACGGTAGCTCGTGTGTGTACAAATGATCTGAGTGTGCTGCGTAAGAGCTCCGTGCCTTTGCGAGATGTCCAATACATGGGGCCTCCACTGCGCGCCGTCCACGGACTTGCGAGTTTATTTTAGAGTCCGTATGCCATCGGGAGAGAACTGAGAATGCCGTGCGATTGATTCGTCTTGACATGGTGAATGGTATTCGGGTTTTACGATTCGACTCATAAGCCACACACTCTGAGTCTCGGACATCTAAGACTTGTGTCACCATCACCACCTCTGTAATCCACATCGAGATGGAACAGATGAAGATCACTGAAAAGAACCACCGCCACAGCGGTAAACATATGTTGTCACTAACGTTTTCACCGTTGCATTTATTTCACGAGTGCATACATTCGAACTCATCGTACACCATTTCTGCCCATAAAGGCAGACAAAGAACAGTTGAGCTTAGGCTTACAGTTACCCAGAACCATTGCATCCGTCCTTACAGATGGTTAAGCAAGGCATAGACTATAGTCATGAGTATAATGTATGTGAGCGGGGATAGCCTTTTAAAACATTTACGGTGAACGTGTTGCAGCATCGATCCTACCAAAATCGTTATTGTATAAATCGCGTCTTGTCGGCGCGATGACTTTAGACGATACCACAGCTGTACTCTACCTTCGTTAAGAGACTGAGGTGGCCAGGACCAAACTGGCCCGGTCGAAGAGAACCCGCCTGGCCTGACCCGAGACACAGACCGACACATTTTGCCTCCTTAAATTGTACAGAACACCCCTCTCATGTTGGCAAGAACGACCATTGAAACAACGGCATAAAGCTGCCGTCAATGAGACACATTGGTGTCACTGGCAATACGTCATCTACGCACCTATATAAAAATACTCACATCTTAACAGCCCGTAACCGCAAACTAGGAGGTCCTACTCAAACTAAAACTACAATACTATTCCACAATAGAGTATTACACACGTAGGTACGCTATCAACTTGGGGTTTTCAACGACGGAGCTCGACAACGCTCCATCAAACACTATCCGTCGCACGTCATCTTGAGGTCCGACTGGCCAATACTTGTTAAATTATAACTGCTGCGAGACGTTCGGGAGGCTGGCATCATCCTGAGCCAGGACGTGATGGTTCCTCGTAATATCGCTTCTTCAGAGTGCGGTACTTCCGCAGCATGTAGAGAGCCTCCAGCTCCTTGGAGACAAACTCCGCCTTGCACAGCAGCTGCTCGATCTGAACCGGGTTCGTGACGTCCTTGTTCTTCATGAACGCAGACTTCAGGCGTTGACGAAAGAAGTCAAAGCCCTTGGGATAGTCCTTACCAAGGTGCAGCAGCTGAGGGTAGAAATAAAAACACAGGCTGTTAAAGTACATAACAGGTTGTCATTCATGACCAGAAAGGTGAAATGTGAATTGCCTGCCAAACATATAAGTGTAGATACTGACAACTGTACCAAATAGTGACAGTGAATCAGAGAGTTCTGATTAGAGTTATCAATCAATTCGAGTTTCGATATTTTGTTGTCCTGTCGGTTTCCATTTCACCATTTTGCAAATTAAATGTTTCCAATCAATGTTGTCATTCAATTGCTTATTTGATACCCGTTTGATTAGCAATAAGCGATGCTATAAGACCAGTGTCCTAGGATTGCTTTAGAGCCAGGGTGTCGAGTGGAAAATTCAGACTGAAAATCAGCAAAAAGAGTGGAAAATTATACCTTAAAAAGAGCCTTTTTCAAAAGAATTTACAACACGTCTTCCTTATCAAACAAAACTTGGTCAATTTTTGGCCCTTTTTAAACGTATTAACATAAAAGAAGTGAAAAATAAATATAACCAGTGAAGAACGCCTTAAAAAACGGCGAGGACGAGCCGAGTCCGAATAAAATCCGCGTCAATTTAAATCACACCCGTCCACGGAGGTCGTCCTTGTGACAAAGCATGCAATTTGAATTATTTTTCGCTAATGTGTTGTTTTGCGTCGCAAATAGATCCGAACTAAATCGATCTTTGAACTAAATAGGTTTTTGAAGCGTTTTTTAAAATTTTGCAATTATAGAGCTTCCATGGTTTGTAGGCAAAAATTAATTTTGGGTGGGTATTAGATGGAATTTGATTGCCTTTACAGCTGCATCATTTGCATCGTCCTAGCACCCCTTTGGTTTTGAAGGGCTTACGGCGGTGTAATGAAAGGAAATGTTATAGAATCGGTTCAATAAAAAAATTACAGGCAAGATTTTTAACCAGCGAAATACGCATTCAAACTGCAATTTTTGCATGCATTTTTAGAGAACGTGTACATTGGTCTCAGATTGGTGTTTGTTTCAATCGCTTCACGTCCATAGGTGCTGAGCACTGATATTAAATTGTGAAGATGTCATAAAACTATGAATTTGCGCTTGTATAGCCAGTAACTTTGCACGTACCAAGCGCCGCTGATCGACACTATTGCATACGCCGGGCGGATCGTTTCTCTACGCATCTGTGTTTGACCCGTGTCTTTGCGACTTTTGGTTGGCCGAGATATAGGTTCCGGTATTGCAACGATGTTTGCAGGTAATTTTTCGTGGACGGAACAAGGGTGGCCACGTGCGCACGTGCCATGTGACACAAGAGTTTTACCTGTGCCAACATTGCCAGTGGTGTGGGTCTCCAGCCTCACAACCAAATTTACTTTATAGTTCCAGCAGTTTTATAGCTACAGCAGATAATACTTTCTGACACCCCTGACGCCGGCACGTGGTCACGCCGCCGTGCTTGACCCATCAACATGAGAAAAAAACATGTCAATAATCATAAATGTCATTGCTGGGGCTATCATATGGCGAAAGACCGCTTTCAATCGGATGCGGGGTTCAAAAAGTATAAGCTTCTGACCAGCGGTTGCGGTGCTGGCCCGGCCCGTGGTCGGCCGCTTATATGTGAGAAAAATCCGTTATTCAATGAGGACTCGCTCCGCGCTTCGCGCTCGCTCGTAATAAAGTGAAAGCGTGGAAAATAATGATTTAAATTGGGCAATAGGAGTGGAATATTATTCCTTGTAGAGTGTCGCTCTACACCCAAAATATCCAATCCTAGGACACTGTATAAGACCCAGTCAATCAACAGTTAAATGGCGAACGGGAAAAGTTAAAACACATTCCCATTTTTTGGTCATCCAATATTTTACTGGTGGGATGCAGCTGCACTTTCATGGATGCCCATAGGTACACAACACCTGTCACTTCCTTGTCCCAACCAATATCCCCGATAAAAAAAAATGATTTAGACCAGCTGGGACATTCCACGACAAATCGACCAAAAATCATTGTATTTGACACCCTCATATTTTTGCAAATTCTTCAAATGGGTTTTTATAATTATCTGGGGCGCTAAAGCCAGCAGTGACAATCTTAAATATGCAGATCAACGGTCACTGAGTTATAGCCTTGGCATTTTTGGGAGGTCATGTTGTAAGGCCATCTTTGATCGTCAGTAGATTGTCAACAATCAGCACGAACGTAATATATGGTTGAGCTGGCAATGATGCGAGGAAACTTTTTGCCATTTCTGATTTTTCATTTTTTACCACATAACTTCGTGACCTATTTTTCCATGAAATACCTTGATCTGTGGCACAAAAATGCATTTTTGACTGACGCCAAATCAGTCATTATAAATATTCTTTCAAAATAAACAAGTATTTTGCCAATAGGGTGTTTTCACGTGACGTCACANGATGGGCTATCGTGTCTCCCTAATGCCGATGGCACAGCCTACATCAAAGTCTCATGTTGTTATAGTTGCACCCATACCGGGGCGCCACGGCTCCAGTGGCAGCAGGGTCACCTTCGGTCGGTTGGAGGCCTGGCCAAGGCTTTGATTTTAGGTGTCCTCCTACAGAAGGCCAAAACTCATGTGAATGTTTATTCTTACATCAAGAAGTTACCGAAAACAAGCTACTTTGCACTTATTACTTTATATTCTTATAAATATATGTAAATGTGTTATTTTCAGTAGTTATGGTGAAGCCATAGCGCTGCTGTACCCCCCCCCCCATTGCCCCTCCCCTGTCCGACCCCCCAATCGTTTTAGACAAATCGACACTGCTGCATTCACTATTGCTTTGTTGAGACTTGATTTGACTGGCAATAGACTCGGCTATTAAACTGAAGTCTGAAGTTTCTTATTATTTTATGAGGAAAAAACGTATTTTCAGAAGTTTTCAGATGTTTCAAAAGCTGAATATACATGATACTAACTTGTTCGATGTATATGTATGTGTACCACATTTTAAGTTGATTCAAGTAAAGCTGACTGGCTTATGACCTTTCAAAGACAAAAAATCGACCACTTTCCACGGTATTACTATGCTTAACACGTGCATTTCAGTTTCTATCTTATTTTTCGAGCTTTATGAAACCAACATGGTTCTAATACAGTCATTTTTCTTGCAATAGACAATAAACGAGCCGATAAACATGTATTACAACGCCCAATTACCGTAATCAACAGTTATTCACTATTGAATAACTTTTATATGAGCGAAACCTCTGATTTCGGTGAATCAC
Organism: Semibalanus balanoides; assembly: GCA_014673585.1. Classification (NCBI taxonomy): domain Eukaryota; kingdom Metazoa; phylum Arthropoda; class Thecostraca; order Balanomorpha; family Balanidae; genus Semibalanus; species Semibalanus balanoides. Next base: position 17,018 of record VOPJ01014480.1, on the reverse strand, counting down.
ACTATTCCACTTCTCATTTTTTCTCCTGAGCCGCAGCCGAATCAAGCCGGAGCCTGCTAACGTTGGTTTGCTGGCTCAGTAAGTCTGCCGGCATATCCACGTAGAACGTGCACCACTCGCTTCGCTGCAGCTCAGTACAACAAATGACGAGGTGCTCCGCCGGGTCGAGGACTTAGCTCCTATACATGCATAGCGAATGCAAAAACAATAGTAATCGTAATTCCAATTTTGATCGTGATCACAAAGCCGCTAAGCACTGATTTGGGTAAAGTCATCAAACTAAGCTGTCAAATGGTTCTGGACCGGCTAGAGCGTGCACCGCGAACGGCGACCACGACGGCGACGCCACGACCACCAGATTCACTGAAATATCAACACATACAATTTTAGTAATTACAACCAGTAAGACGCCTTAAACGGCGAAGGACGAGCGAGTCCGAATAAATCCACGTCAAGTTTATCACCCTTGTCCAACGGAGGTTGTCTTGTGGCAAGCATGCATTTGATTATTTTCGCTATGTGTTGTTTTTTGCCGTCCGCATAGATCCGAACTATAAATCGATACTTTGAACTAAATAGGTTTTGAAAGCGTTATTTTAAAATTTGCAATACTAAGCTTTCATGTTTGAAGGCAAAAATTCATCTTTGGGTGGATATTAAATTGGATTTTATTTGCACTTTACAGCTGCAATCATTTTTATCGTCTAGCACCCTTTGGTTTTGAAGCTACGGCGGTGTAAATGAAGGAAAAGTTATAGAATCGTCAATAAATATTACAGACAGATTTTAACAGCAAAATACTGCCTTAAAGCCTCGAATTTTTGAATGCATTTTAGAGACGGTACATTGTCTACAGGTTGGTGTTTGTTTTATCGCTTCACGTCCCATAGGGTGGTCTGAGCAATGATTTAATTAATGAAGACGTCATAAAACTATGAATTTGCGCTTGTATAGCCAGTAACTTTGCACGTACCAGCGCGCCGCTGATCGACACATAAGTGCATACGCCGGGCGGATCATTTCTCTACGCTCTGTGTTTGACCCGTGTCTTTGGCGACTTTTGGGTTGCCGGAAGATTATAGGTCGGTATTGCACAACGATGTTTTTTGCGGTAATTTTCGTGGACGGAGTTGGAACAGGGTGCCGCGTGCCGCACGTGCAGTGGTGACCCAGAGTTTGACGCTGTGCAACATTGCCAGTGGTGTGGTCTCCAGCCTCACACCAAATTTTAGCTTTATAGGTCCAGCCGTTTTCAGCTACAGCAGGATAATACTTTCTGACAACCGCCTGACGCGGCAGCGTGTCACGCGCCATGCTGACCCCATCACATGATAAACATGCCATAATCATAATCGTCATTGCATGGGGCTATCAGATGGCGAAAACCGTTGTCAATCGATGCGGGATTCAAAAGATATACAGCTTCTGAACAGCGGTCGCGGTCTGGCCCGGCCCGGCCAGGCCGGGTCGGGTCGGCCGCTTATATGTGATAAAAATCCGGTATTCAATGAGAACTCGCTCCGCGCTTCGCGCTCGCTCGTAATGACTGAAAGGACTAAAAAGATGTCTGCAATTTCTGATTCCATCAATTCAGATATGTCTTCCTCAAAAGTATTTTTCATTTTTAAATGCTTATTTTAAAGCTCAATGGCATGCTGTGGAATGCAAATGACAAGGCATTGCAAAATATTCGCCTCAAAATTTGGAGGCGGCGCCCCCGCTAAAAAAGTTGCTCCTGCGTTCTTCTTGATCTGTTTTCGTAGCGGAAACGTAAGGAAAACTACATACTGTCGCCTCATATATCTACCATGGGCCATGACCCCGGTTTACACTTGAGCATTCAGGGGGAGGGTCGTGAGTGCCTTTTCTCGATACTTTAGTGACAATTGAAACTCAAGGTAACGTAACTAAGGTAGAAACGGAGCTTTATATAAAACCCATAAACTCTGGCATCATTCTACACTACAAATCGGCTCACCCTACGTCTACTAAGCATAACATCGTCAGAAATCAGTTCCGTCGTGCCATCAGGAACTCCTCGGATGACACCAAAGAGAAGAAGAGTATCGATACAATTTGGACGCTACTTGTGCAAAATGGATGCCCTGTAAAAGTCATAAGAAGGCTTTTAAATGACGTTCGTCATAGAGGTAGAGGTGCACCGGCACGGACCGACAGAACCAATCGGAGAAACGAGGACGGTTTCTCATGTTTGCCATAATATATTCCTGCCCGGGGCTGGGACAATTTAATGATCTCACCGAGTTTTTTTATCGAAAGTACCGAGGACTGGTAGGTCCGAGGTACTTTCGATAAAAAAA
>VOPJ01014480.1:0-14222 GCA_014673585.1 Semibalanus balanoides | reverse complement strand
GATCATCTTAATGCCACGCTCCGACACTTGATTTAATTCCTTGAGGCTGGTGACGAACTCACTGAACTTATGGAACTCGTCGTTCTGCCCCCACCCAGCCACCGGCAGGTGGAGCCAGGTTGGCTAGGAAACGCCCACATCAGCGAAAATGAGCCACGACCGCTCATCGACGATCCTCATGAGCCCAGCTGACTCTACGATGACTGAATTGTCGTCGGTGAAGTCCTCAGGCTTGCCGGAGCTCAGCAACGTAGCGCCATGACCACCTTCTCCTCCCCAGAGACCATTCAGCTTTACAGCGCCAGGGGAACTAGCTGCGGCCGCAGAAATCAGACGTGGCGCGCCTCCACTCGAAGCGCCACCTCAGTGACGTTGATATCTACCGTCTTGTTGTGGTTGAGGTCCTGGTGGAGCGCCAGGTCCAGAGCCGGAGCGTCGGCGGCCACGGTGCAGGCCAGCCAGGCCGGCAGGTAGATGAGCGCCAAGAAGCGCACCATTCTACATTTAAGCCTGGTCCGGTTTGTACACTTTTTCCAAAAATCAAAAGGAGCCGCGCGGTTTTATATGTGTTTTGGGGCACTGATCACGATGGGCTGGCCAAAAAGTTAATTTTCGAAATTATTTTGACCGCGAAATCGAATTTAAGTTTTTGGACTTTGCTCAATTTTCAATATATCCTTGTCTTGTCGGCTATTGGCAGCTAATGAGGTCCATGTGAGATAGTAAACGAATAGTTCAGGTCCTTAGCTTCGTTTTGAGACCATCAGCATTGGTCTATCTTTATTAGATATTTCAAAATCGTCGCCGAAATGAAGTTACGTTTGGTAGTTCGAAAAATGATAATAGATTGCTCTTTCGACTCGCGAGTCTGCAGTGACCAATTATGTTTGGAATTTCAACACAATTAACTTCAATCCAGTCTCAAATAGTAATTAAGGATGTTATTTTGTCAACTTGTGACGTCATCACTTACAAGGGCGGCCCAGACCTTCGCTTCGGGGGGGGGAGTGGCTGGGGGGAATTTTCTGAGATTGTGAAAACCAGTGGCTTTTGAACAACATTGTAGTATTTTGGGAGCCATGGATCACTTGTCCTTCCCCTTGATTCGCCTCTGGTCACCGCATGCAAGGAAAACGAACGGAGAGTTTTGGAGCAATTCACTTGAAACTAGTTTTTTATAATGAAACTTCCAGTAAGGATATCAAATGTTATAGGTTTATTACCAGTAAGATGCCTCAAACGGCGAAGGACGAGCGAGTCCAAATAAATCCGCGTCAACTTATCACCCGTCCAACGGAGGTCTTGTGCAAAGCATGCTTTTGAATTATTTTCGTTATGTGTTGTTTTGCCGTCGCAAATAGATCCGAAATAAATCGTTACTTTGAACTAAATAGGTTTTGCAGCGTTATTTTAAATTTGCAATTATAAGCTTTATGTTTGTAGGCAAAAATTAATTTTGGGTGGTAGTTAAGATGGATATTGATTTGCTCTACGCTGCATCATTTTAACGTCTAGCACCTTTGCGTGTTGAAGCTTTTACCCGCGGTGTAATGAAGGCCATGTCTATAGAATCGTCTAATACAAAAATACTTATAGACGATTATAACAGCGGAAATACTGCCATTAAAACCTCAATTTTTGCATGATTTTTAGTGATCGGTACATTGGTCTACAGATTGGTGTTTTGTTTCATCGCTTCACGTCCATAAGTGCTGTGCCTGATTTAAATTGTGAAGACGTCATTAAAACTATGAATTTGCGCTTGTATAGCCAGTAACTTTGCACGTATCACGCGCCCGCTGATCGACACATAGTGTATACAACCAGGCGGATCGTTTCTCTACGCATCTGTGTTTGACCCGTGTCTTCCGACTTTTTGGCTTTGCGAGATATTAGGTCGGTATTGCAACGATGTTTTGCAGGAAATTTTCGTGGACGGAACAGGGCTCCACGTGCGCACGCGCAGTGTGACCCAGAGTTTGACTTGTGCAACATTGCCCGTGGTGTGGTTCTCCAGCCTCACACCAAAATTAGCTTTATAGTCCAGCCGTTTCTCAGCTACAGCAGGATAATACTTCTGACACCCCTTGACACGGGCGCGTGTACGCGCCATGCTGATCTATCACGTGAGTCAAAACATGTCAATAATCATAATGTCATTAGCATGGGGCTATCAGATGGCGAAGACCGCTTGTCAATCGGATGCGTGGATTCAAAAGACATAAGCATTCTGACCAGCGTCGCGGTCAGGAGCTCCCTGTCAGCTGCGAGTTCAGGATGACGGCTCCGGTGACTGATGTCGAAGAGGGCATCCATTGATATATCGGTTGTTCTCTTTGAGCTTTTTCGGGCATCCTCCTTCCTTTCCCAGAGTTTTAGGATTCTGTCCCCTACTTTCGCCCTTGTTACAGCTGTGGGCAGAGAGGCCCGCTGCCAGAGTGTTTCATGGGAGCCTAAACCCTAAGCCCAGCCCAGCCGAAGCCCTATGAACCACCAAGCCCAGCCCAGACCAGACCCATCAAAATTCATTATATGAGGCCCATGCCCCGGTCCGTGCCCATTCATATTAAGCAGATAATTATTTTTCACAAAATGTGCAAACCATTATTTTCTAAAAGATTTACTTGACTATATCAACGAATAAATATATCAACGCACCTGTGTATTGCTTTGACTTTTTTAAGTCATCGAACACTTTTCGTCAACATTGTTCTAACTGGATTTCAGACTTGGATCGGACAGATTTGGATTTTCAATCTTTCACCACTGCCTAGGTATTACCATGATTTATTGTTCATTTAATTGCCCAATTTATGTTTAAGTTGTCCTTTATCATTTATTACATATTTACCTCGTTAAACATCTGGCTGGTCAAGTAAAAATAACGGCAATGCATGACTTAAAAATTGCCATAACCAATGCCCACCCAGTACCCATGCAAAGTCAAAAAATGCATACCCAGCCCAGACAATCGGAAGAATTGAGTGGGCACCCATGGCTGCACCCAGCCCATGAAACACACTGCCCGCTGCCACAGTTCCATCACCTCGCCTGTCATGTTTTGAGCGCAAAGTTTGATGGGTGCATGACGTTCATCCGTTTTCTTCTCCTCCATCAGCTCCAAACGGATCATTAGGAGTCGACCAAAGGACCTCTCTGTTCCTTGGGAGCATATTTTGCGGTAACGGACAGGGTAATATACCAAACTGTTGGTGTGATTATTTCAGTTTCTTCCGTTATATATAACCATCCATTGTTTGACTGAACTATTTTCTGATTTTAATAATGCTGAAACAGATTGCACTGGGGTTAAAAAACTTCGCGGTCAGCACATAGGATCCAAATTGTTTTAACCACTGGTAGAATTGTTCTCTTATAGTAAAACAACTTTGTAAGGTAAATGTACCCTGAAGTAAATGCCGAATTCCGTTTCGAGGTGAATATTTGTCGTAGGGAATTTGCAAGTGATCAGAGGCAGATCCAGGGAGGGGAAATATGGCCATGGTCACCAAAGCGCCACAATTATTGTCAAAACCGCAATGTTTTTACCATTACGGAGCATTCCTCCCAACCACTCCCCCCCCCCGAAAGCGAAGGTCTGGATCCGCCCCTGTATGTGATGACGTCACATAAGTCGACACATACATCCCTTATTACTATTTGAGACTGATTAAAGCATTGTGTTGAAATTCCAAACATAATTGGTCACTCAGAGCTCGCGAGTCAAAAGCGCCATCTATTATCATTTTTTCGAACTACCAAACGTAACTTTCATTTCGGCGACGATTTTGACATATCTAATAAAGATAGACCGATGCTGATGGTCTCAAAATTACGCTTAGTACCTGAACTATTCGTTTACTACCTCACATGGACCTCAGTAGCTGCCAATAGCCGACAAGACAATGATATATTGAAAATTGAGCAAAATCCAAAAACTTAAATTCGATTTCGCGGTAAAAATAATTTTGAAAATTAACTTTTTGACCAGCCCATCGTGACCAGTGCCCCAAAACACATATAAAACCGTGCGGCTCCTTTTGATTTTTAGAAAAAGTGTACAAACCGGACCAGGCTAAATTTATTAAATCTACATAGCAGTGCGCGCAGCTCCTCCTCCAGGCCGAGCTGGTCACTGGTCAGGGTACTCTAGATACGGATATGTGCGCACTGCTGCGTCGTATGGTGCGCTAAATGGCGCCCTTATACACGCCAGCCTGGCTGGCCTGCCTGTAGCCGCCGACGCACCGGCAACTGGACCTGCGCATCCAACAGGACGTCATACATTACAAAAACGGTGGATATCGAGGTCGCCGAGGCGGCGCCTCCGAGTTTGGCGACTCGCCCCCCCCGTTCTGGTATCTGCGCCGCAGATAGTGCCCTGGCGTATGGTGTAGAGAGGGTCTATGGAAGGGAGGACAACATTGGTGCGCGACTGCTGAGCTCTGGTAAGCCTGGGACTTCACCGACGACAATTTTAGTCATCGTAGATCAGGCTTGAGCTCAATGGGAGCATATCGATGGGCGGTCGTGGCTCATTTTCGCTGATATGGGCGTCTCCAAGCCAACCTGCCCCCATGGCTCCAACCTAACGGAGGCTGAGTGTCGGGGGCAGAAGAACGATTTTCATAAGCTCAGTGAGTTCGTCACCAAGCCTCAAGGTGACAAATTCATGTAGCGGAGCGTGGCAATTGAGATGATCGGATGAGACCAACTGCAGCACTTATGCGGGTGGTTCGAGAATCCACAGGCGAACAAAATCCGAATTGCAGAAATCCAACACGCCTGGAGAAATGTTACCAGCGTAATCGAGGATAAGGGTACACAAGGCCGCAGCATATATAAGGCCTAGGCACAGGCAAAGGTTCATGCTCTTAGTCAATGCTTATTTAAACCTTACGTAGGATAGTTTTGCATACAACAAAGATTGTAAACTCAGTCATTCAGCATGACCAGCTGGTGTTGTAAACAAATCAGCTGGATACGCCTTATGCAGTAGGTAGTGGGCGTTAGTGTTCTTACACATGTTTCTAGAGTGTGCCATTGTCTTTCTTTTGATGTGCTAGGTAGGATTGAAAGAGGAAGCAATGCCGTGAATCCAATGGCTTGACATATTTTTTAACCCTCCTTTTTGTTGTGCACACCACATTCAATGCGTCGTTTAATTGGTGGTATACGAGTATTGACAATGTGAACACCATATGCTTACGCATGGTATACTGGACTGGTTAACAGACGTTTTCATTCATTTTTTGCCATATGATCCTGATTGAAATACAAAAGGCATCATTTACTTCAACAAGGAGTAACCAAGTAACATTTTAAGTCCTTAGGAGACCGCACCTCCGCGCAAAAGTTTCGCTTTTCGGCTTCAAGACCACGCGGCGGGATTTGAACCCACGCTGGCGGCGGGGCCGCCGGGGACAAATATTGATGTGGAAAGATGTGTATTAAAAGTCAACCGTAAGTGCTACAGAATCGGGCATAGCGTCAAACGAAAGCTGAATACCAGTTCTATTCGTTACATGCGTCCATCTACCCCACAAATGTACAGTTTATATGTTTTGCAAAATTATGTCCCGATTTAAGTCGAAAATGAGCAAAGGCACTATTTTCACAGATTTTTCACGACCCCTAAACGTTCTCAAAATTAGTTTTAATGTGCACCATTAAACTCAGCATGTCCAAAACCATGGTAAAAACCTGTATCCACTATAATTTTCCGAAAAAAGTATATTTTGCGCCACCCTAATGAGTACATACTCTCAATCAGTAATCATACGAGAGATATGAAGCACATGTGTCCAATACTCGTAAATTACGCCGTCACCAAGATATACACTGTATCGCTCCAACTACGCGATTACCAAGATTTTAGCAGCGACCTCATGGGAGTGGGAAGGCAGACACCTGACTAGCCCCAGTCTCCAGACACCTGGCTGGTCCCCCACCCACAATTTTGTGGCGACGACCTTGCCTACCGGTGACGTCGGTTTCCCGTTAGTCGGTTCAGCCGCACCGCATTTGTTTGCTCCTTTCGATCAGTAGCCACAACGCTATACCAAGGCGACATATAAGGGGAGAACCGCAGCCATGTTATGATCACAAACACATCTATCTGCGGTTGAAAACATTGCGCCAACATTCCAGCCCTGATGACTTTATGCTTGTTGTTAAATTCTCTTTAACGTCTAATTATTGTTGTGATTAATATGTCATAAGGCGAATTTGCGGAAATGCCACCGTTCAGCCGTCGGCGTGAAAACATAAACCCTACAGATATGGTTGGCTCTATGAGCTAGCCATTGGCCTTATATCGTGTTACCAGTGTCCCTATAAGCTGTCACCAGTGTCCCCTGTAAGCTGTGACCAGTGTCCCTATAAGCTGTCACCAGTGTCCTCTGTAAGCTGCGACCAGTGTCCCCTGTAAAGCTGTGACCAGTGTCCCCTGTAAGCTGTGACCAGTGTCCCCTGTAAGCTGTGACCAGTGTCCCCTGTAAGCTGCGACCAGTGTCCCCTGTAAGCTGTCACCAGTGTCCCCTGTAAGCTGTGACCAGTGTCCTCTGTAAGCTGTGACCAGTGTCCTCTGTAAGCTGTGGCCAGTGTCCTCTGTAAGCTGTGACCAGTGTCCTCTGTAAGCTGTGGCCAGTGTCCTCTGTAAGCTGTGACCAGTGTCCCCTGTAAGCTGCGACCCGTGTCCCCTGTAAGCTGTGACCAGTGTCCCCTGTAAGCTGTGACCAGTGTCCCCTGTAAGCCAGGGCCTCGGCTAAGGAATTCTGACTGGGGGGGGGGGGCAATTCGAAAAAGTGATGCTAAGGAATTGAGTTAAGCGCAGGAACTGTAACAACTTTCTGTTTGTTTTGGCCGGAAATAGTCTTTTGGACACCACGTTGTTTGTATTGGTAATCCCAACAGTTCGTGAGATNGTGACCAGTGTCCCCTGTAAGCTGTGACCAGTGTCCTCTGTAAGCTGTGACCAGTGTCCCCTGTAAGCTGTGGCCAGTGTCTCCTGTATCCGGTATCGCTGGATTTTTATTTTGCTATTTATTAGGTGCATTGAAGTTATTGATGTCACACAATTAAATTAAAGGGATCATAAGACCTTTTCGAATGTCTTCTAATAATTTTCTGGAGGATGGAAGCGATGCAACAACTATTTATCCGAACTTATTATCCCACTTTTCAACGAATTTTGTATATTAATAAAAGCCTATGTGACAAGCTTTTTTATTTAATTACAATCAATTATTCACACTAGCAATTCTAGCCAAATGCAAAAGAAGAAAAGAGCGGCATATAAGCGCTCTGAATACAAGCAACGCACAATAAAACACGTGTTGATAAGACACACAGTGCAAACAAAGTTGGTGCATTTGCCATCATATGCGCTGCAATCGTCAAATTTTCCCAACCACGGCACTAAATTATCAACAGACCCAGGGACCATCGATCCGGATGTTGAAAGCAGGACATGCATACCGGTCATCAGCCGAATCATATCGCCTTATAATACAAATGGTTTTCTAAGTCATCATCTTCAACTGATTTCCCATGACGGTGCCAAACGAATTATGTCTGTATCCTTTAATTGTTATTTTGAGGGCTTAGAATGGTCGGGCGGTGGTCATCCCTTCAACCTTCGGATCGGGCGTTTGAGTCAACTATTATTGGGAAATGATTACGTGGTATGCCCGAATCATTAATTAATGACAATTTAATCTGATTTGCATGCACTGAGTAATGTTACCTAGTATGAACTAAATTTTGTCTTATTTCCGCTATTTGGGACCATAATCATTGCAGGAGATACGGAAGAAAGGCATGGGTTTACGTGTTTATATTCTACGGCTCTAACGGAAGCACTTATTTGCGTGGAACCGCTACGAAGTTTGAACTGATTTTGGATTATTACTTAGATACATTTTCAAGCTTTATGAATAAAATCTGCAATATAACTTAGCCTCGTGTAACCAAACTGCATTGCCACCTCCAATAAAGTGGAAAAAGGTCTTATGATCCCTTTAAATGCAATCGAATGAAATTAAATGCAATTAAATGGTTTACTTTGACTTTACTAGTAAAATGATGCTTAATTTCTTGCTTCCCTGCATTCATTTTTTTTCATAGTGAACTATTCACTTTAAAAGGGAAATTCATGGCCCTTTAATTTTGTTTAAATAGCCGTTTTCACGATTGATTATTTTGCGCGAAATGTTTTAAAACATCTTACGATGTTTTGAAATGTTTTAGTATGAAAGTTTTAGTATACGATATATTCAAGAAAAATAAGTTGGCTTGATTTAGGCGATTTATAGATTATTTCAGAGTTATAGGAAACATGAAATGAGCTCATACAAGATTCAATGAATAAAGATGTCCGTTTTGTTAAAGACATATGCGTTAGAGGTCATGTTCGTTCAGTTAAAGGGAGTGTGTCTATTCTTTTGAAATATCAAATAATTATTTATTACGGCAGAAGTATTGCTTTGATTATTGGTTACGATAAAATTCACGTCTGGAGCCCCTTAGTTTGGATTTTACTTATATTCTGTTTTGCATTTGTTTTGTTTCAAAACTCATAAACGATTGTCACTATAAAACCGAGTAGCGTAGATTACTATAATGGCGCACTGGCCAGACTAACAATATATGCTAGCGTTGTAATTAAGAGCATGCTTCATAGTGCGAAAGCTAAATCTGCGACTATGATAATTAATCTACTGCCAGTATGTGTTGGCGGATTTGGGAACCTATCTCTCAGCAAAACTAAAGTTGATTCTGAGGGAAATGAACACATGTGCTAATTCTAAAACATATGTTCTACAGACTAGTGTCAACAACTCCACTGCCCACATGTGAGTAGGCACACTCCCTTTAAGCTTGCCGCCATATTAGTTACTCAATCTGGCAGCGTCATGGATCACAGGTCTGCCATCGCATGGCACATTAATGCGCTAGAAACGATTCGCTGGAGGCGAGTCCATTATGAGTCAAAGATGTTCTGAAAAGTGTCAGTAGGTGAAACCGCAATTTGTTAACATACTATATTCTTACCAACATATTACAAAAATCTGAGAGACATTTCAAGAAAAAATCGCTCGCAAAAGTTGTGTAGTTAAGGAATGGATAAGTATACTAAAACGTTCATACTGAAACATTTCACAACCTCTTTAGATGCCTTTTAAAACATTTCGCGCAAAATAATCCATCTTGAAAACGGCTAGTATCAATTTCTTAGGCAATCATTATGGTATTAAAATGATGTTATTAAAATTGTATAATTAATTCAAATTATTCCCTCAACCAAAGTAGTAAGCTTGTAAAATAAATGCAAAGCAAGTACCGTGTGTGCTTTAAGAAGTTCACTGACAACGTCGTCCTTCCCTACCACGGGCACTTTCCTATAAGGAAGTGCCCGTGACAAACAAGTCATAGGGCCCAGAAGTGAAGTAAGTGCGCCAAGAAGCGTGACAACGTCCCTGGTTGGTCAATGAAGCAAATCGCCGACACTTAATAGGTCACCATCGATGTGCATCAATGAGCTAGGGCATTGCACGACAAATCGACAAAAAATGACACCCTCATATTTGTGAAATTTCTGAAAATGAGTTTATGTGGTATTCTCGGGCGTTAACCCGCCATTGGCTGGGGGGCGAAAAACGCCCCCCTCAGGGATTTTCACAATAGCTCACCAAGAAACCGCGCTATCAACGCCAACTTCGGCGTACCTTATCCTACATCAATTGGGCGTTTCAATGCAAAATTTTGAAAAAAATTTCGGCGAAATTCTTGACGCATATATTCGAATTTAGTGACGTCACTACACACCACTTTGGCGGAAATATCATCTAAGCTCTAAACAGGCTGTAAATAGACCATTCCTTTAAGAAAATGCATTTCTAAACGTCATAAGATAGAAAATTACAAGGGGTTAGAAAATGGCTATCTCGGAATTTGTGAAAATTTATGGATTTGACAAAAAAAAAAAAAAATCCGGCGTTTTTGGAAAAATGGCCACAAAAATCAACATTTTTCAAAATTGTTTTCAAAAAACCGAGGAAGAATTTAAGAGAGCCACATATTGTACATTACCCAAACCATTCAAAGCCAGATCTCTATTTGAATCACTGATTGCTTCCCAAGTATGCATTAACTCATTGAGCGTCACTTTTTGAAAGTAATTTTCTGGGGGCTTTATTCGACCAGAAGACATAAAAATAAATGGTTACCACTGTGTTGCTGAGACAAAACTGGATTATATTAATGTATTTTTATTACATTTATATATTTTCAAATTTGACCTCTTACATGACCTGACCTTGACCTCTATATCGGGTCAGATCGAAAAAACTGCTATATCGGTATTGTGTAAGATAACATAAAACATGTGCGCATGATCTCTTGCAATTAATGACTGATATGACCTGACCTTGACTTTGACCTTTGCTGACATTTTCACTTTTGCTTAACGGAGATGCACATATACATTGGCAGCACTTTGCTTGCGATTTTCGTCTCAATTATACGGCTTTGGATGGGACGTCATGACCAAAAACTAAAATAAACTACCATTTTACCTTTGATCTGACTGTGAGTGACATATACCTTATTTATTCAAAATTGCGGTCATGCCTTAGAGTGATCTCGTTGGACGCTTTCGATTGCCATCTTGCGCGTCTCGCTGCGATATTGGTTCGGGAGATAAGGTGCTCGGGGGGGGGGCGTTTTTCGCCCCCCCCAGCCAATGGCGTTCGGCTGAGACCCCAGCCAATGCCGGGTTAAAGCCAGCTATGACATTTTTAATTTTGTCAGATCAACGCTCACCGAGTTATAGACTCGGACATTTTGAGAGGTCGTGTTGTAAGGCATTCTTTGATCGCCTGTAGCTTGTATATATACGAATACGCTTTACAAGCATAAAACGCTTGTAAGCGAGGACACTTTTGGTGGTTTCGGATTTTTCATTTATTTTACCCCGTGACTTTGTGACCTAGTTTTCCATGAAATACCTCGATCTATAGCACCACCAAATTGGCATTTTTGTCTGAAGACAAATCAGCCTGTACATTTTTTTTTTCAAAACGAGAAATACAAATGTGTTTGCCTATAAACAGTACTTTAAAGCTTGACAACAACTCCGGTAAGCGGCGCTGAAAACATATATCTGTGTATCTTCGGACTGGGTAGTAATATCGAGATGCAGTAAGCTTAAAGGGAATAGTTAAACTTTATGGGTTCGAACAGAGATAGCAGATTTGTAGAGCAGATCGAAAAATGAGTTGTAGTGAAATAATTACTTCTTCTAAAAGGGGCTCACTAGTCCTGTGTCGAAGTTTACTTACAGTGTAAGGTAGAAGTTACCAATTATTACCAGTGTTGGGCGTCAGCACGCTGACTTTTGACCCAACCATCGCTTGCATTGAAACTAGTTGTTGGATTATTAAATGCAAATGATAAAAACATATATTTACCACCATTTAAAAAATCAATTATTACACATGAGTCAATAAGCCGTTTTCACGGATGGCATTTGCGCGAATTTTTTACAACATTTAAAAGTGTGGGTTTAAAATTTATATGAAAGCATTAGTATAGTATCCTCCTAAATACATCACTTTGCAAAACGATTTTTCGCTTAAGTCTCTTAGAATTTTGAATATTGGTAAAATATAGTTATGTTACAAAATTGCGATTGTGGTTAGATAGCAATTAATTTATGCATAGGTTAATTGTGATGCCAGATCTGTCACCTTACTGAAAACTTTTCCAGAAGATCCCGAACATTTAATCTGGGCACCGCTATTGGTTGCTCAACCAAACGCGACTCCCCCTGTTTCATAATGGACCGCCGGCAGCAAATCGTTGTCTACGATTATTGCGCCATGCGAAGGCAGAAACCCTGGTGATCCCATGCGCTGCCAGATTTGAAACTAGTATGGCGGTAGCTTCACTGAACGAATGGACTCTAGAGCATATATTCTTTAGAAACGGGACAATTTTGTAACAAATCTTGTAATGAGCTCATTTCATTTTTCCATAACTCCTGGAATAATGATAATATCGCCTAAATCAGTAATTTATTTTTCTTTGAATATATCGTATACGAAAACTTTCATACTTAAACTTTTTAAAACATTTGAAAATGTTTTAAACATTTCGCGCAATATCGCATCGTGAAAACGTGTTTTTTTTTAAAGTATCCGGATATGGTTATAAAAAAATCATTAAATACAAATACGCTCAGATTTACCACTGTTTTCCTATTGCGGTGAAAACGTGATTGATCCCAAATTCAACTGGAAATGCCTTCGCCACAAACGCACGATCGCCTGTGGTCACGTGACCGAGCTGATACGCGCTTACTTTATATATATATATATATATCGCCTTGGTTATTACTACGCCGAAGTTTTCGTGTTTTTTTTTTCGGGGATCGAAACTTGTTTTCAACGACATGTTTTGTAATGCTGTGTCGAAAGTACTTAGGTTTTAGCGTAGCGAAAAACGTCTTCAACCAAAACTAATTTTTCGATCTGCTCTACAAAACTGCTATCTCAGTTGAAAACCCCATGTTAAAGGTGAACACCTCCTTTTAAGTGGATAGGTCCAACTATTCCGAGAGGAAAGTTGAAAGATATTTGTGTGATCCGAGCTCAAGGTCAAGGTCATATTTAAGGCCAAATATTGCAGGTAGCGCTTTAACACATATATGTGTATATCTGGACTGAGTAGAGATATCGAGATGCGTTAAGCGACAGTGAATATAATAATAATTTTGAGACGAAAATGTTAACATATTTGCGTAATCTGAGGACAAAGTCAAGGCCATATTTAAGATCCAATATTGAAATTGTGACTTTAATATGACCTTGACCTTGGTAGAGATATCGAGATGCAGTTTCCCAGCCAGCAATTTGGTTGGGTATAGATCGGGACAGCTTGGGAAGAGCTATGGAAATATCACCATTTCCCAACCGGGTTGGGCACACGGTTCCGGGCTTTCCCAGGCATTTCCGGATCAGACTGGGATGGCGGTTGGATTGGGGAAATGTTGGGATTTCCCAACGTGTCTGAATCCTCATCAGTGGGCTATGATTGGGAAATCCCGCACAAATCCCAGCTTGGAAACGGCTTGGAATTTCCATTGTTTTCCCAATCGCCAGAGTTGAGAGTTGTGTGGAAAACCGTAGAGATCCAGACCTCCACGATCGCGGCTTTTATACCTATGGCAGGGACGCACTCTGCGATTTGGTAAGGGACTATATGGAACTTGACCAAAATAACGTGGTCCTGACCTCAGTCCTCCTGTCGAGACATCAATTCCGAAATCCGTAAGATGTTTCGAAGGGGCTGAAGGCACTGCAATTAGAAGCCTCCTCCCAATCTGGCCCTTCGACCATGCGCAATAATTCCCCAAGTTTCGCCATGATGAGGCCCTGGTGGATCGTAGTGATCCTGGGCATGGTAGTGACATTACGTTGCATTCGTATACGTTTATGATTAGGTAATCACTTAAGACCGTTATACTGTAGCGTCTGCCGTCTGCGACGCACACCATGCGGCCTCTGCCGAAGGAGCAGTAGGTACCTCAGTTAACCCGCGAGTTACTGGGGTATATTCTGTAACGTGACTTACTGGGGAGGGGGGCTATTTATAGCCCCCTCTGATCTCCGAAACTACTCGAATGATCGTAAAAATATGAACAGAACTCGATAGCCCTATCAAATTTGGCGAAGCAAAACCTAATATTGTTATCCTCAGGGTCACCGATGACGTCACAGGTCACGTCAAATACAAAATGTTTGACCATCCCATCAAAGTCCGGTCCATGCCATCAAATTGGTCGGCATTGTCGCGCAAAAATGCGCACAATAAGTTGGTAAATCGGTATGATTCGTGCATCTGACACTTCTAACTACCTTTCTTAGCTAATTTTGTACTTGGGTCAGGTCAAGATCATCCGAGGGTCACACGAGGTCAAACTGAAGATTAAGGTCATTAGGAGTTGTAACACATGTTTATAGGTTCGTTCATCAAATATAAAGCGAAAAATGGTCTTAGAACACATTTCTTTTCCATATAAACTGAAGCAAAAAGTAAGAAAACGGAAATGCAATTTTTACGTATTGTTATACAGTAAAGGTGGCCTAACTTTGTCTTTGAAAGGTTGTCACTCAGTCATTTTTGAAGATATTGACTTCAAACTTGCTACACACATTCAT
>VOPJ01014479.1:0-104108 GCA_014673585.1 Semibalanus balanoides | reverse complement strand
AACGTGTTGCTAACATGAACCAAAGTATACATACATAGCGCATACGTTTGGTGCTTTGCTGATTGTTCACTAAGCTTCTTCCCGGAGTGGCATTTAAGCTACATATTCCACGGAAGAGGCACTTCATGCGACATTCATGAGACACACAGCGGCTCAATCAACTTTAGGTTCACTTAGTGATGCCTAAGTATACTCTTGAGCCTCATTAATGTGGACACTTCGTCCTATATTCAGTAAGACAAGAAAACAGACATAAGACATTCATTGTCCATGAATAAGCAGCATGACAGGGTAGCACGCTCCGAAATAAGCTAAACTTTTGAGTGGGAATGGTATAACACGTTGTTGATTGTGACGAGATGATGTATTTGCAATCAATTATTTCGTCTAGAACGTTATGAGTAATGGTGTCATCTGGAAAATTTATGAATATTCCAAAACCAGTAGGATTCACATTAGTGAACTTAAGATAAGAGCAGGGAAGTATCAGTTAACAGAACAAATATTACAGTATAAAATATGAACTGTTTTGCTACTGTGCCCCTCGCCAAACTAGTTTCGTGTCATTCGGTTTGGTCGAAAAGGAAATCAAAATCACGACTAGATAGCGCAGGTCGCTCAGTTCACTTTGAGTGGCCGTATCGAGCCTGGCTCCAGCTCAGTCGCCGCGCCTGAGCTCAGCTGCCCGGGCCGAACGTACCTGCAGCGCCCTCTATAAAATGGCAGGACATAGGTGGCGCCAGCAGACGGTGGTAGCAGTGTGTCCCATTGGGAGGCACAGTACAGGTGGAGCCACGTGCATAGACACACTCGGCCATTGGTATAGAAAACTGGACCTAGGACCTAAGGTCCTGAGGATTTTGCGTCAATATATTGCTGAGAATGCAGTGAATCTCGACAATTTCGTGTATCCATGATTGAAAGTCCTGAATCTGAATGCCAGGGATTATGTACCTACATACAACTAGTATTTACTGGAATTTTGATGCACACCCAAGGGCGGATCCAGCCGCTCAATATGGAAAGGGGTGAATTTGGCCTTCTGATATAAAAATTTCGTTGCAAAAACTCATAGTTTAAGACAAACTGAAACATAGTTTGAACAGCATGACGTCGAGAGCCGATGACTGACAAGTCCCATGCACTTGTTTTGGAAGAGGCCGTGTTATAACTGTAGACCTACGACACAAACGGTAGGATGTAAAAATAAGCGCCAAGCATATATAAAATACTTAATATATCTGAAATATGCTGACGCAACTTGTAAAGATGATATTAAACGGACATATAAATTCAAGTGTTATTTATTTACCCAAAGGTAGGAATATGAGCCTGCTTCAAACGAGGACGTTTGTCGTCTCAGTTATCTTTTTGTCTCAGCTCTTCGTGCACCGACGAGTGACAAATGCGTGGGACACTGGCCCGTTGTTTATCGGGTCAGATTTGTAACCTTATTTGTTACGAAACGATCTCGAAAAATCTAAAAATATGTTTTAAGTTGCGTGTAGCCTATTCAGACGAGCTGAATGTTGTCTTATGCACTAACTACAGCATTTATTTATAGTTTTAATATTCATGTGGGTGGTAGCTTCGGGGTTTTGTATTAGAGTTCGACATGGCTGAGCTTTTCCTTGGCCTAACCGCCCCACAGCCACATAAGCATCACAGCCACAGCCAGCCACAGTCAATCCCAAATATCATGACTGGCCGTTGGCCAGCCATGAGGATATATTATGTGTTTATCTTCAGTCTGCTGTTACAGAAACATCGAAGACTTCTTTAAATCATGATTGGTTTGATAAGATTGATGAAAAATCCCCTGGGAGACTATGCAGCCAGCGTCACAGCCTTAGTGATAGCCATGATCTATAATATACTTTTTTTCAGTCCGGCCCACCCCATTTGGAACGCGTCAGTAACGTAGCCAGGGAGCGCACGGGGGACATGCTCTCCTCCTGAGCAAAACAAATTTACACTAGATAGAATGGGATTCTGACGACCCGACCCCCTCCCTGGTCAACAACATATGGCTGAGGAGTGAAATTTGATTCTACCACCGACGTGCCCCCGCGGCACCCCCTGATAAAAATCCTGGCTACGTGCCTGGTCCGCGTTAAGTCCCGAAACCACCACTGTTGAGCGGCGAGCGTAACTTACCGGGCCAAAAATTACAATCGGCCGTAACGGTTTGGGAGCAAAAACATACGTTTGCCTACCGATATTTCGTTTAGGGGGGGGGGGGCAGTTGCCCATTTTGCCCAACCGTAGATCCGCCACTGAGTCAGCGAGTGTAGACGGCGTTGTTTTACTCCGAGCACCAGAGACACGAAATAATCGCTGACAAGACGGGTTGTGAACAGTCCTTGGCCCGCTTACTCGGCGTCTGTGTACCCGTGTTTGAAGGATCCGAGAGTAGCTCTACTCGTTTAGAAGGTCATAGTGCCGTCGCTCCGGGAGTAGCCGGGTCGTAAAACGCAAGGAAACGTGGGACCTTTTTACACGGTAATCTGACTCCATGGCAGAGTGTAGCTCGGGTTTCCGGAGCAAAACTTGCTATCATGCAAAACAGCTAACACCACAAACACGACTGCAATGGGTGTCAAGGACGAATTGCGGCACATTGATCTATCGATCAATATGCGTATCAATGGCTTCGCATCGCACACACACATGAGTGGCCTTCGGTAGGCGCTGTTGCCACCATTGGTTGTCGCGTCAATGCCAATGATGTCAGCAGCAGCGTACGCACTACGCACTAGGTACAGTACACGGGACACTGGTCGGTATAGGCAATAGTATACCATACGTACACTGAGCTACAGATACGTATACATTTCCGGTGATAGGTATGCGTTGTTTATGTCCAATGAGGGATATGCTGGAAATTTATAGTTAAGCCTTATATCAATAGAATAGCTCATCACTTAGCGGATTGCCTGACCGGTTACCTGTTACCCGGGTCCCAGCCCATTGTGAGATACCTTCATTGTAGCATGACCGGTGAACGCCCCCTGACCCGTTCAAGCCAGAGCTATTCGCTATCAATCCGCTGACCCGTTGAACTGATGTTATTTTTTCGAGAGATATTTCATAATTTAGGTGCGGCTAGGTATATCCTAACTACTCTATGTTTTATGATGTTTTATCACACGCATAGCTCTAGCTAGCCTCTAGCTATTTTCCCACTTACCTCCTTCGGTATCTCATCTTTGGCAAGAAGTTAATCCTATTAGTGTCGGGGGAGGTAAAACGAACCCCCCCCCCTTAAGCGTTTTCTACTCCTGCCTCCAAACGAGTAAAGATACATGCATCTATTTTTTGGGACTTTTCCTAAATATTCACTGCGCACATTCGGTCCAGTGCTGATCTGTCAGCTTATCACACCCGGCACGGCAGCTCGGAAGTGTCGGGTCATTAGACCTCGGACATATATGAGCGAAGTACACACCGTCGTCCGGCACCGTACTTAGGTCCGAGGACAGCGCGGCAGCGGTGAGGGGAGGGGGCAGGGGAAAAGAAGTGGGCGGGGGGGACGGCACGGACGTCACGACCCGTCGATACCGACGTCCTGTCCTATTCGACGCTGTGGATCGTCTGATGGTCGGAGAAAACCAGCATAGGAGGGGAAATAGATCGGTCGTATGTCTGATATTGCGGGCGTAGAGCTCCTAATCCACAAATCCTATTATGACTAATGCCAGGCATAATCCACATAAGCAAAGTAGTAATCTCCTATAAATATCTCAGCCCGATTTCGCTATGGTGGAATAGCAAGACACCAGAGGACTGCCACATATCCAGCGGGCCGACACAGGCAGCCATCGGTGGCGGGTCCGCGGCGGGTTCGGGCGCCGTCCGCTCCACTCGATAATCGATAATACGCCGCTGATGGTCGACTGCACACGACTGCAGCGCCGGGAGCCGTATCCGATGACCAGTGACGAGTCCGAGTCCGAGTCCGAGGGAGGGCGGAGCTCCGAGCTCCGAGGGAGCACGGAGCTCTGAGGGAGCAGGGAGCTCCGAGGGAGACAGAGCTCCGAGGGCGAAGCAGCGAGCTCCGAGGGCAGCAGGGGAGTCCGAGGCGAGCACGGAGTCTCCGAGGGAGCAGGCGAGCTCCGAGGCGAAGCAGTGGAGCTTCCGAGGGAGCACGGAGATCTGACGCGGAGCCACGGGAGCTCCGAGTGAGCCCAGGGGCTCCGACGGGAGCAGTGGAGCCTCCGAGGGAGCACGGAGAATCTGAGGGAGCACGGAGCTCCGGAAGTGAGCAGGGAGAATCGAGGAGACGGGGAGCTCAGGGAGCAGGGGCTCCGAGGGAGCACAGAGCTCCGAGGGAGCACGAGCTCCGAGGGGAGCAGTGGAGCACGGAGCTCAGTCAGCGTGCGTCGGCAGACGACCCGCACACTGCAGGGAGCCAGGGTACAGCTTCCTGACATGACCGCCAGGGTACAGCTCCTGACATGACCGCCGCAGTGCAGCGCCCGATTGAGAATCACTTACGGATACATCGAACTTAGACTTGCCGATGGAGCTGTGACCTGCCGGGCCATCCTATGTTGCTGTAAGTCTATTAAAGGGAATAGTTCACCTTGAAAGTTGTCTTGAAATTCATACGGTGCATTCATTCATACGGTGCATCTTGAGCTCAAAACTACGAATATGATTTTGGTTTGGACAAGTGATGGATATATGTGGAGAAAGAAGTAAGTTTCTCTTTGTATTTCACGAGAAATCGTACGATAGCAGGTGGCGTTCTGGCTCCGCCAGACGCCTAGTACAGTCTCTGACAAAGGGTTGTCGCGCAGCCTGGGCGGCTGAGCGGATATTAACGAGGCGTCGTGATCACCCGATCAGGTACTACGCGTCAGAGAGTGTCCTACCTCCGGCGCCCGCCTGGCGGCGAGCTACCGAAGCTGTTTTCGGGCGTGTTTTCGGCGCGGGGTGAAAATGCAGACTTATCCTGTGTCGAAACTACTTTACGTTGCGAGTTTATTCTTCAGCCATAACTAATTTTTCGATCTGCTCTACAAAACTGCTATCTCAGTTCAAAACCCCATGTTAAAGGTGAACACCTCCCTTTAAGCACTTATGTTGCTTAGCACTAAGTTGCTGTTCTGTGTTATGTAGTGTTGCTTTGGGAACAATGAGGCAGTGGTTCTTCTCAGAGGGTTCAATAATGTGTCTTGCAAGCGTCTCTGATAAATGCTGAAGATGACCAAAAATAATTGAAAATTGGTAGATTCAAAGAGGTGCGGGTACGTCATTGACATAGGGGGGTAGTTTGCACGATATAGATTTAAGTGATCACGAACAGGCGGAGGCGCATTATATACATCGATTGCAGACATGGCAAGTTACCATTTTTTTTTTTAAATAAATTTAGTTCGAATGTTTTGTATGGATGGCTTTCCAAGGTCAGGACCCGCGCTAAGCAGAGCTTGTTGCCCCGCTGGTCACTGACCTCACCAGTCACCACACCCGAACGCGCAATTCCTGATTGGCCGGGCAGAATGTTAGAGACGAAAGTTTTACGTGCCACGACCATACCTGGACACGGTCCGCCCCGCTCACTAACGTCACCTGGCCTTGAGTGCGACTGCTGCCACCGGCCGGAGCTCGGATTAAGCTCGGATCCAATCATACTTTGTAAAATAAGATTGGATAATCAGAAATGCGTTGACTTTTATGATAAGCGAAACACGAATATTACCGCCAGTCCTTATCAAGGTACACACACTGTACTTCATTCATTATTAAGTCGATATTTATTAATAAAACTAGTTCCCGTACTATCCCCAATTGGATCAATCCTCCTACAATGTTCCTGGAAATTGGATAATGTGCCGTGACATTTATACTCGACACTCGCGGGAGTCGCGCTGTTACATGACATTTATGTAACATTTATGCTATTCAGTACACTGTTCTTTAACAATACGACAACCACAGGCAAACGACCTCAGAGAACGGAAAATGCGACCCAGTTTTGTCTAAAATATATATATATATTTGCTTCCAATATATTTGATATCTTCCTTCACCACATTTAACCCGCGCTTGACGGGCTCTCATCCGAACACCATTGACCGGGGGAATATTGCCCCCTCGTTATCTCCGAAACCAATAATTTCAGCGAGATGCACAGGGCGGTGTTCGAAAGCTCTTACTGAGATGCATCTAAAACATAGTTTTTTTTAGTTTAGCTCACATATCAGGTCAAGGTCGGGTCAAAGGTCAAAATCGAGGCATTTCAGTTTATGGAACATACTTTCCATCCAAAGCCTTTGATTGCAACCATAACCACGCAAGTTACTCCCAAAGGTATAATACACATCTCGCATGAGTTAAAATGAGATTGTTGGCAAACTCAGGTAAAAAAGGTCACTATCCGCAAAATATTTTCGAAAGTCATGCGACACATGTTTGATGGGCTGTTTTATGTGTAGAATCCGATAGTGATAATCATTTAACCATCTGAACTCATTTAAATGAAGTAAGTGCAAGCTAAGTGCAGCGAGACGCACAAGGCGGCGTTCTAAGGCAGGCTCAGGTCAAGTTCAGGTCACAAACGTCGAATTAGGAAAATAATAAATATTAACAAAAAAGGCATGTCTATATTCTATTTTATATCAGAAATACAGTGCAGATATTTATTTGTATTTATCTTGTCAAAGAAAGCAAAAGAAAAATGCAATTTTAAAATATGACGTCATGTCTTACCATACTCATTACTCAGGGAGCCATAAATTAATTCAAAAATTTAGTTTTGTTTTGAAAATTCGGTTGGGATTTTCAAATGTGATACTGCTAAAACACTTCCCGTGTTTAGCATCTTTTAAGATTTTTTGAGTTGTGACCATATTCCTCCAAAACCATTTCCTGATGACCATGATTTCCTTTGATTTTGGAAGTTCAAAAACAAAATAAGAAGGCCATTTTGTAGCCTGAAAATTTTAGATCTTTGACGGCTGTTGGTTGGATTTTGATCAAAAATAGGGTATTTGTATGCCTGTTTAAGTTAAAGGGATATAGCACTTTTTTAACAATTAGTTTTTAACTGAGATAAGCCAGATGTCGGGTGTGCTGGGAAACCCCCAAATCCGAAATTTTCCCTCAAGCGACTAGTTGTTTAGTTTCAAACGCAAGAACCGTTGCAATATGTGGTCCAGATTTCAACGTCACAAAATCCAACGTGACGTTTCCGCAACGTCATCAGTAGTATACTCACTGTGATTGCCACCGCCACTTCGCTTTGAACCGTCCACCGCCCAGTATTTTCAGTTAAACCCCTTTGGCGTCCGCCCGCGACCGCCAACGAGCGGTCGGTCAGGCCGCTCGGCAACACTTAGTTGGTTACGTATGCGGGCCCCCACGCCCACCCGCAGCTGAAGCGAGCGCCGGTCGACCCAGCCAAGTCGCGTTCACGCCTACCGGTGCACCCATCGTGCGGTGCCGGCACAGCAGCTGTCACTGGGCGGGCGCAAAGTTTTGCCGTTCGATGCCTCCTTGTGACGACACAACTCGCTTTGGTGACGCAAGATTGGTGTGACGTCACATGTAAACTATTACTATTTTCAAATACAACCAATTCCGAACTTGTTTTCATCAATGAAAAAAAAATAGAATGCCAGGACCTATCAGGGCATTTTGCTCCATCATTCTACATGACTTTTTCCCGAAGGTGGCTATATATCCATATATTCCCAAGGGTGAGTGTAGTGACGTCACAAAATTTGTTATATTTCAAATATTTCTCGACGACATTTGTTCATTTTCTCACAAAAGATGTAAAATTTATGTGATAGAAGGTACCGAAAGTTTCACGTTGATAAGGCTATTGTGTTTTGAGCTATCACGAAAAATCGTCGGGGGACAATATTTGCCCCCCGGTCAAGCACGGGTTAACTCGGATAGGTTACGTCATTGTCACTGGTTTGCACCAAACATATCATATTTCCAGGGTAGAGGGTTCGCAGTTCGCACCCCGCCTGTCTCAGATTCTTTTGCAATCACGTTTGACGTTTGAGAGATTAGACGCAAGCAGAATGTAGCTTGGTGATATTTTTGGAGCGTACGATAGAAAGCAGGCACTCAACTCTGTTATCAGATATGCACTCCACAGTCCACAGCGTCAATTGACAGGTTTGTACCACTGCAATACATAACATGGCTCGGATGATAAGGAAGCTTCCGCCGCGATAGCGATTGCTGGCTATTTAAGGATCCAATCTAACCGTCTCACCGACTAAGTTTCCCTCGATTTATTTCGAATTTAATAAACAAAAAACGTTATATGTAACGATTTGGCTAATGTTCACAACTGCGATGCGTAATGTGATATTTTCCAGCATCGCAATTCCGAAGTGTGCCCGTTTGCTTGATTCTTTCTAACACGAAGGCAATACCAGACGGAAATAACCGCAGGGGGCACCATTATTGATCTAATAGCATTGTGCAATACATTAAACGATCCATTACGATTGTGCATCACCACCATCACCATCATTTGGGTTTTGACACTACGGCGGTGTGATGAAGGAAATATTCTTAAAGGGAGTGTGCCTACTCACATTAGTCATGTGAAGTTGTTGACACTAGTCTGTAGAACATATTTTTCTGAGTTTAGCCATATACTTCATTTCCCCAGATTCACTTAAGTTGCTGAGATATTTCAAAGTCGCCAATCACATACTTGGGGACCAACAGTAAAAAAGACTTTTTCTTTAATAATCGATATCGCCAGAGAGTTTTCGCTACTAGAAGCATTGCTTTTAAATACAACGCTAGCATAATTGTTAGCTCTGGCCAATAGAAACAACTCGTGAGCACTGTAACAGCTGCCGAACAGAGGCTTGATAACTATAAACGAAACCCATCACATTGCTCAGTATAGGTTTGTTATCGTCTTTGGTGCGCCATAATAGGCAACATCTTCGTTACTCTGTTTATAGTGAGGAAATAATTCCGTTTATGAGTTTTTGAAACAAAACAAATGCAAAACAGAATATAGTAAAATCAACTAAAGGCGCTCCATACGTGATTTACCGTAACCAATGATCAAACCAATAGCTTCTAACCGTAATAAAAATATATTTGACATTTCAAAAGAGTATGTACACTCCCTTTAATCGGCAATAAGTATATTACACGCAGGTTTTAGCAGCGAAATAATATTGCATTCAAACTTCAATTTGCACATGCATTTTTAGAGGTCCGGTACATTGTTCTACACATTAGTGTTTGTTTTATCGCTCACGTTCCATAGGTGCCAGGCACTGATTCAAATCGTGAAAACGTCATAAACCATGACTTTGTGCTTGTATAGCCAATAACTTTGCACGTGCCACGTGCCGCTGATCGACACACAGTGCATACGCCGGGCGGATCGTTTATCTACACATCTATATTTAACCCGTGTCGGTGTACTTGCTACTTTTGGTTGCTTAGATAAACATAGGTCCGGTTTTGCAACGCTATTTTTAGGGTAATTTCGTGGACGGAACAGATGTGCACGTGCGCACGTGCAGTGTGACCCAGAGTTTGACCTGCGCAACATTGTCAGTGAGTGGTGTGGTCTCAAACCACACACCTAGTTTCAGCTTAATCGGTCTGGCCGTTTCTCAGCTTTAACAGGATAACGTTTTCTGACACACTTGACGCGGCACGTGTCACGCGCCATGCTGACCTCTCACGTGAGACAAAACATGTCGATAACATAATTTGATTGAATGAGGCTATCAGATGGCGAAGACCGCTTGTCAATCGGATGCGGGATTTCAAAGATATAAGCTTCTGAATTCTGAAAAGCAATATGGTCGGGTCGGGCAGGGTCGGGCCGGGTCGGCCGCTTATATTAGCCGTTTTCACGATGGATTATTTTGCGCGAAATGTTTTAAAACATTTTAAAATGTTTTAAAATGTCTCGCTCTACGGTCCCGTAAAGCGAGGGTTAAACACGTTTTATTCGCCGCTAAGTCCCACTCGTGAAAACGCTACCACTAAAACATTTTAAAAACATTTTAAAATGTTTTAAAATATTCGCGCAAAAATAAATCTATCGTGAGAAACGAGGCTATTGGTGAGGCTGAAATCCGGTGAGATTCAGTGAGAAACTGACTCCGCCTTGCTGCGCTCACCGGCGCGCTCGTAAGTACATCAAACGTTAATACGTCTGGGATTAGTTTGTGACGGCAAAACAATACAGTGAAAACAACTGAAAAGCATGCTTTGCAGATAACGATCCTCCGTTGGGCGGGTACGAAATTGACGCATATGAAAACTCCGAACTCTTTATTGTAAACCCTACTCGAAATTGGTGAACTATCTCGGCAACGATAAGTCGCACGGACATAAGACAAACACAGATGTGTAGAGAAATGATCGGCCCGGCGTACCTACAACTCAACATCCACACCATTACTCCAAAAGCTTTCCCATACCATCACCATAACCCACAATAACAAATAAAATTGCGCATACGTCCCTCTAGGAACGATTAAGCTGAAATTCGGTGTATGGTTTGAGACCAAAACGCTGGTAATGTAACGCAAATCGAACTTTAGGTCCCACTGCACGTGCGCAAGTGCACACTCCTATTCCGTAGTTAATGTTCGTGCTATCGGGTTTATTCGGGCTCGCTCGTCCTCCATCGTTTATGGCGTCTTACGGGTACGTTATCTTTTGACACTACAATTATTATTTCACACCATCTAGTTAAAATGTCAAAGGTAAGTAAGTATTATTCGGCTGCGATTCATAAGCTGTCCTACCCTTTAGTCACCGAGGCATGAAATTAGTTGAATAAATTCATTATTAACCTCGCTTTTATACAGCCAAGTACTTTCCCAGGTAACAGATACCGTTGTAACAACGTTACGAAAAATAGAGTTGGAATTTTACGTTTTAACAACGTTGCGACAACGTCGTGAATGTTGTGAATAAAAAGTTGGATAAACGTCCCGCTTTTAAAACGTTACCGCAACGTTGTTATTTCATTACGATATCAACCACTTTTGTTCTAGTAATTGGGAAGAACAGCTCGCAATTGTGGTACATTTATATAAATTTGACCATATTCACCATCTTAACTAAGATTCATGATCAAACCAGGTTTAGCTCATGTAAAAACTTATGGCTTGTCAAAAGTAATGTTTGTATGTTGTAGCACGTTTGTTCAAACGTTTGTGAGCGTCCACAAGGTAACGTTTTGAAAAAAACGTTCCTTGGGAGTCCACAAAATTACAACTAATCACACGTTGTTGTGTTGCAACCATGTCACAACGTAGCGACAACGTCAAATTGTTAGCTGGGTTAGGCCTAGCTCTCAGACTCCGTAAGGGTTAGCAGCCGGAGGTGGACTAATGTTGAGAGAGAAGTACAGCTAAACACAGGAGTGCAGCAATTCAACAACTATTTTATGCTCAAATATTGTAAGCCTTAGTTATCATATTCCAATGCAAATCAGGCCATGCCACAGACCGTGGAATCACAGTTTGTGCTGTGCCTGTAGGTATGGAACCACCAGATCAGCTGTGTTTGTGACACAATCTGGTTCCGCTAGACGACACAATCTGCAGCCTGTACGACATCGATAACAGCAGTGTCGATCGTTAAAAGGACAAGCACGTCACCCTGTACCTTCAGGGCATAGGATTCTATCTTTATGATGATGAATAGGCGTTTATTGACTGAGCACTACAGTACTCTTGAGATAAAGTCATACCTGGGAGCGTGGAGGTAGGACTGTCAACTCTGAAAAGCTCGCCTCGTATCGTATCGCCCTTCCACTCTGCCACATAATGTGAGTCTCTCTCTCTCTCTCTCTCTCTCTCTCTCTCTCTCTCTCTCTCTCTCTCTCTCTCTCTCTCTCTCTCTCGCACATAATTGCACTTCCTCTAAGCATCAAAATGGAATAGTCGCCAACGTTTAGCATAACATAATTACGTACATCATGGAAATCCGCCCAAACCAAGTCATATCCAACAACGCCGCCTGCAATATTCCACAGTCGCTGAGTCAGCTATAAAGTTACCATTCTGAACGCGAACAAAGCGAGCCAATAAATCATGCCAGAGCCGGGTAGCGGTAAAAGTCTTCCCTAGGCGATTTATACCCTAATGCTCAATTTGATCCGTATAAATGAAACGATCATATTTCAATCAAGTCAATATATTTTTTTACTGCACATGTAATATGGTGAGTGGGATAAATGTGTGTCTCTAAAAAATGAAAATAATGCATCAACAGTCAACAAACAGTTAACAGTTAATGAAAGTAGTTATATCATAAACATGCTATTACATTTTTTAACGGAGAGGAGACGGCCGGGTTTCTGCTACCAAATAAGACAAGGATTTGCATGATTTACATTGTCAACCAAATAGCTATCAATCGCAAGATATCAAACAGCTACGTATACAAAATGAAAAAGAAATGAGGCAAATAAGTCGAATAAGCCACCAGCGCCGGGCGTGTCACGCAGGGTACGGCGGCACCACTAAACACTGCTTCAGTACAGGGTCCACCGAAATTAGGGAAACGCTTATATTATCTGAGTTACCTTCCACTGAGAGGCACCCACGCAGCTTACATACGTGAAATTCGTACATAGTTTGCTCGCGGTTTCAGGCACGTCAATTTAAATTATTTGCCCAGGTCCATTCGTAAGCCATGGGTGACAGTGAGGAACCTTATAGCGAACTGTCTCTGCGCGGGAACGGCACCGGTGCTGTCTCAAATGCGCTGAACGCGTCAAGGAAGCGTATAGAAATGGCCCGAGACATGCTGAATCAGAGAGGCATTTTTTAGAGACGTCAAAGGCTAGGGCAGGAAGAGAAAAAACAAATACGATCGAAGACCTCCAGAAAGTGAAAAGGGTCATCAGAGCGAATCCAAGAAAACGATGGCGAGGTCCACGCGATCTTTAACAGGTGCCAACGAGAAGATCCAGAGAGTTGCTGGAGCAGCCGTTGGCCCGGATACGTCGTGCGCACCCTGACGATGAATACAGGTTCCCAGCGGACGTGAACCCTGCACACACGGCCGAGAAAACTTAAGAGTTCCTGAAAGTCGAAGATGAGACGTCAGGACACAGGAGTTTGGCCGCCGTCCATCACGACCTTAACCCTTGCACATCTCTACCTGGGCGGCGTTTGAGGCCGGGTGTGCAATGTCTCTCACCCAAACCTAGAGTCGCTGAAGCTGACATACGGCAGGTGCTGGCACAAAATGGACAAGCACTACATCCAGCGTGTCTGCAGTGCTTCCAGGTCTCGTGTGGAGAGAGTGATTGAGGCTGAAGGAGTAAATACATTGGTAGCTTGCAGCGTGTGACCTGGTTGTATTCTGGAAAAGTAAATTGTCCATTGGAATAATTATTTCTTTGATTTGGTGCAGGTCCTCTCAGATGTCATAAGCGTTACCCTAATTTCGGTGGACCCTGTAGGTATACCGTCCGATCTGACCCCATTGTTGGTCCGTGGCTGGCCCCGGCACCGCGATCTGCGGTGGACAATACATCGCCCAATGCCGTGTATGTAATGACCGAAACTGCACCATTGATTGGTGTGACCAGCGCTCGGCGGGGAGCGGTCGAATGGTATTAACACGCCACCGCGCAGTGGGCACAGGGTAGGCAGCTCCCCGAGTAATGCGGGTAGTATAGAAAGGTAGGACGAATTGGTGTTATTTGGATTGGAAGCTCATACACGTCGTGGTTTAGACTTAGAGACGTATGTGGCGTTATAGTAAAATACAACTTTCAAGTTTTATGATGTAGAAGTTTTCTGAACAAAGCTGAATAATCTGTGATAAATACGGTTGAGAAAATAAATAACCGCACAATGTATCTACATAAACATAGGTGCTTAACAGTCAACATAGTCATGTCCCTATACATTAGTGGATATCAACGGCAAACGTATGGTTATCCCCTTTGATAGCCAGAATGACTCATTTATTTGTCCCTACCATCTTGCGCAATGCGCTGATCACAGTTCTCTGACTCAAGCTATGCGGTACAGCATAACTTTAGGCGCTTACTTCCAGTGCCATCTAGGAACAGGAGTAGGCATCAGCTAGGCACGCTTGCTCTTTGTCTAAAAGTGACAGTGAAACAGAGCCTGGAATAGACCGGTATGTGCCGTGTGACAGAGCAGCGAGCGTCATCATTAAACAAACCAGCTAACAAATCTCACATAGCTTCTCAATCGCCATTAACTCCAGAAAAAGGCATCATTTCCCCAAGTGGGGTAATTACATACTATTAGAGAATCAATGCTATCATGGACAGAGCAAAGTCGGCGTAAGTGAGTACTGGAAACTATAACTGGCTTAAAATACCAAGCATACCATGGTCCATGGCCAACAACAACACCTTAATATATAACCCATTATATAATAGCTTATGTTTGCAAACGTACGACCTTTAAAAATCGATCCAAGGGTCACACATTATAGGCCATAAATGGTAATGGAGTCCAGGCAGTACACCTTCGGTAATTTGGTTTGCACCAGCACGCCAGCAAACGGGGGTTTGACACGACCATGGATTGACGGCAAACTGTGTGTTCAGTTTCAGTGGAAAGCAGTCGACCCAACTTCGAGCGACAGCAAGCGCGGTCTCGCGAGTCTACCGCTGTGGACAAGGCACGCCGTAGAGTCTACCGCTGTGGATAAGGCACGCCGTAGAGTCTACCGCTGTGGACAGGACACGCACGCCGCTGCAAAATCCACCGCTGTGGATAAGGCACGCTGCAGAATGTCTCTCGTCTGCGAATCTCATAGCCGGCATTTCTGGCGAAATAAGCTTATCATGGCGTGGGCGCGTAAGGTGCTTGCGGGAAGTCGTAAAAGCTATCACGAGGCGAGTCGAGAGCACTGAGGAGCCGTTTATCGACTCGATAGGAGGCGTTGGAGCAGCCAGAGAATCTCTTGGTAAGCTGGATGGGGGCTTAGCAACAGAAACTGTGGCTAGGCCCTCTGTCGCAGACACTCTCAGTTCAGCTCTCTGCCGCGAACTCTCAGCCCTCTGCCGCGAACCCTCAGCTCTCTGTTGCGAACCCTCAGCCCTCTGCCTCGAACCCTCAGCCCTCTGCCTCGAACTCTCAGCCCTCTGCTGCGAACTCTCAGCTCTGTTGCGAACCCTCAGCCCTCTGCCTCGAACCCTCAGCCCTCTGCCTCGAACCCTCAGCCCTCTGCCTCGAACTCTCAGCCCTCTGCCGCGAACCCTCAGCTCTCTGTTGCGAACCCTCAGCCCTCTGCCTCGAACTCTCAGCCCTCTGCCTCGAACTATCAGCCCTCTGCCTCGAACTCTCAGCCCTCTGCCTCGAACTCTCAGTTCTCTGCCTCGAACTCTCAGCCCTCTGCCTCGAACTCTCAGCTCTCTGCCTCGAACCCTCAGCTCTCTGCCTCGAACTCTCAGCTCTCTACCTCGAACTCTCAACCCTCTGCCGCGAACTCTCAGCCTCTGCCTCGAACTCTCAGCTCTCTGCCCGAACTCTCAGCTCTCTGCCTCGAACCCTCAGCCCTCTGCCTCGAACTCCTCAGCCCTCTGCCTCGAACTTCTAGCCCTCCTGCCTCGAACCCTCAGCTCTCTGCCTCGAAACTCTCAGCCTCTGCCTCGAACTCCTCAGCCTCTGCCTCGAACTCTCAGCTCTCTGCCTCGAACTCTCAACCCTCTGCCGCGACCCTCAGCCCTCTCGCGAACTCACCAAGTCCTCTGCCTCGAACTCTCAGCCCTCTGCCTCGAACTCTCAGCCCTCTGCCTCGAACTCTCAGCTCTCTGCCGCAGATATCAGCTCTGTCGCAGAAACTCTCAGCTCTCTGTCGCAGAAACTCTCAATTCTCAGCCATCTGTCGCAGATTCTCAGCCCTCTGGCGCAGACATTATCTGCTCTCACTATTATTGCCAGTGAGCCGCATGCAGAAGTTCTTTACAGGACGTAAGCTTAAAGCTAGGCATTCCCTCTCTCTTCCTATTTATACATCGCACATCGATCCGCGTCCTACGGGCACCGGTCGCGGCAGAAACGACGCACACTGCGCCGGGAACGTCACAGTCTACCAACGCGACGCACCGCGCGCCGGGAGACTTGTGTACCACCAGGATAACAGACAGATAACGTGGACTGAAAACTTAGCAGGTGGGGCAGCTGTCAGAAACATCCGTCGTGTTTTTCTGTGGTATGATGGAAATTCAATTCCACAGAGAAAGTCAATACTTTGTGAAGCAGCCATGTCGAATGACATTTGAATTTCAGATTGAATATCAGCATGAGCCCGACTGAAAAATAGATGATGTTGAGTGAGAAGTTCAGAAGGCGATGTTTACCATGTGTAAGGATCTACCGTCTGCGATTTAATTTTTGAAAACCACTTGTGTAGACCTGGTGTACGTATTTGAATCAGGTGCCACTTGTGTGAACTGCGATCCAGAACTTAGTAGGGTCGGAAGCGCCGTGGGCACTGAATCTACAAGGAAGTATATAATGAGGGGAGTCCCCCCAGTGCTGAAGGGGATGGAATTAATTATCAACAAAGTTCACGGAGTCTGCGACAATTGATGCTGAGCTTACCGGCACGTTTGTCGCCTGCATCTGTTTTCACCCGCGCGTCGACTTTGACACGTTGGTAGTCAAAGCAGTCAGGACGCAGCCTCTCGTTACCCTTTTTTATGCCATTGTGCTTCTGTTTTGATCGCGATTGTCCGTTGAACCACAGTCGTACAATTACACACATAAAGTAACACTTCCCTCTATCTGAAAATCCTCCCTCTTGGGACCGATAATTATTGGTTGAACAGAAAAGCGAAAAGCGATACAAATTGTCCCTAAGCATGGCCGTCGAAGGCGGCGGGAGGACGCGTCTCCGCCATTTTCGAATTTCAACATTAGGTCTATGGGCTGTGAGAGTTTGAGTGTCGAGTCAGGCCCTAGGGACATTTGTCTCCATGCTGATAAGCACGCCAGCATCGGTTTATCACAGCATACATTCAATGTTAGTTCGCAGGAGACGGCTGGCTAATGGAGACGACAGTCAAACGCGTAGATCATCAATGAATCGCTAGAACCGAGACTTATTGGACTTGACTTGACTGTTTTACTTTACTTGAGCACCTTCACCTTGACTTACTACTCGACTTCCCTGACTACTGACTACTAAGAAGTTGAGAGGCTACTGAACCGTGAGTTCGCAAGCAGATCACTTAAATGTAAGGACCTACCGCTTACGGTTGAAATTCTAAACCACTTGTGTAGACTGTAGACCCGCTGTGCGTATTTTAATCAGGTGCCACTTGTGTGAGCTACGAGCCAAACTTTGTAGGGTCGGAAACACCGTGGACATTGACTAACCTAGAACGGCTCAAAAGTTGGTTTGAGAGTCAAATTACAATGTGCGCACAAATTACACAAATAAGTTTCTGCTTCCCTAAATACACAGCTAAACAAAAATAAGTATAAGAAGCAAATCAATACATACATAAATAATAAAAAACATGCAAAACAAAAGTTGCTTCGGATCAAGGCATGTGAAAATGACAGCAGGTCACATCAACGACCTTGAACACAGCCATTGTGGGTCAGCTTTGTGACCTTGTCCACACCACGTGCGGCTCATCCCACACAGCTGCACGGCTCACTTACAGCAAATCGCTCCGAAGCGAACGTCAGTCCCGCAGCGGGCGTTACGCTGTCACTGCCCCGAACTTCGCTAGTGTCATCATCAGGAGTCCCAGTGATACGACAGCGAATGTCACCGAGAGAGATTATGTACCATTGTACCACCCAGCTGTCGGCCTGATATGACTTCACACCTCACACAACTTATCTATCTCTTCTAATAGCGTTCCGTGGACCGTGGGTTTCGTAAGGTATGAGCGACAAAATGACCGATGGAAGAGAGAAGGAAAATGGCAATCCTCTCTGCCATATATCTGGTTAGAAACATAGCATGATCAGAATTACGACTCGTCGACCCGTCAGACTAGAAAATGCCGCCCTGCATTTTCAACTGGTCTCAGCTGGCTTCGGCACACGTTAAAAGTAAACACACGCTGAATCCCGCCTCGCGGTCATACAGTGCAGCCATAGCCAAAGTATCACCCAACTGTACCAATGTTGCATCACCACCAATGTTTCCAGACCGGTGACGGGCCGAGGGTGGAGGGGGCAGGCGAGGGGGCGGTGGTGTGACATGGGCCCCCGTGACCCCCAGCTCGTGACCTCTACATACGCAGCTGTCACACGCGGTCGCAGGCGTCCCTGTCACACTTGTGAAGCTGTGAACCACACGCGACCAACACCTGTGTGGTCTCTATCCGGGACGGTGGCTTCACATGTTGGTACTTCACGGACCGGGGGACTGGGACTAACGGTACGAACCCAAAGGCTGGGGCGACCGTGGGCGTTCGAGATATCGATGTTGTGGTTATTTGCTTATTGAGGTCGGGATAGAGATATTCCACAAAGCGTCATATTTCTCGTGCCTTCGTCAAAGGCTTGGGTGAGGTTCACGAAAGAGCTTCATTCAATGAGCTTCATGACTAGGGATAGACAGGAGTGAAATCAGCAACGATAATCAGAACTGAACCCAATGAACCGATATCAGGGACCTCGAATGGTTCCATATATCCTCACACCCTCCTCACAGCCCAACTCGCAGATCTGGAGCAACACGCAGAAAACGCGCAACAGCACGCGCGGAAAACGCTGACTCCCTCATTATTTGCGGCCGAGCAACAGGTGTTCCTCGCCGAAGTGGCCCACCAAACCGTCCCACGCCCCTGCAGTAGGGGGGGGGGAGGACTGCTGACGTCAGATTCTATTGAATGCGGAGTCCGGTGACGTCACTGCTCTCCAACACGCAGCGACTCGTCGACGATTAACGACCGGGGACCGCTGGATGTGGCGTACTGCTGAATCTGGGGTCCTCTGATGACACAGTAAACGAAAGCCAACGATCGATCGCTTGAAGCCCGACCGTTTCGCCCACTGAAGCATCACCCACCGATGTCACGTCAACACTGAGAAGCTCCCAGAGAATGGGTGGCTGTCAGCGAGTCTGACCGCACTCATTGCCGCTTCATCTAGCAGCAGAACAGCCTGTGACAGAGCCTACATTCAACCTCAACCCACCAGAAATCAGCCTCCTGTTCACTTGTCTGTCCCTATACTCAACGGCAGCGGGGGCGGGTTTGCAGAGGGCGGGGGCTGCGGCGGGGGACGGGGGCGGGTTTGCGGGGGCGGCGGTGGCGGCGGGGGCGGGGGAGGGGGCGGAGGCGGCAGGGTGCAGGCACACCTACAGGACCCCGGCCGCCGCCGGTGACGGTGACGGTGGCAGGGACGGCAGGACACACCCGGCCGCAGGACACTGACAGGACACACCCGCGGACATCTGACGGCAGTGATTGGGAGAGTATCGATCGCGGCGACTCCAGACTGCCGGCCACGACTGCCGCTCGCGTCAGGACTCACCGTCACGGCGGGAGGGCTGCTCGACTCGGCGAGACGAGGCGAGACAACAGCAGAAGCTGGGCGGAGGTTCGACTCGAGCCGGCTAGGCGGCGCGGCGGCGCTCGACGGGGCTCTCTGGGCGGTGCCGGCGGGTCGGTGCCGGACTCGGAGCACTGCACACTCGGGCACCTGGTCTCACTGTTGCTGCCGACACTCAGTCGCCGCTGGCTGCCCAGGGTCCCGGATGTTCTGATAAGAAAATCAATGAGCGCTGCGGCGGCGCGCCGACGGCCAGCGGTGGCGCCGCGCTGCGGACGAAGCAGGAAACTCCCCGCTGCCGCGACCGCCGCGCCGCCTACCGGACGTCGCAGGAAGCGGCGCGGCGCCGGTGAGACAGACGACCGACGCGAATTACTGTGACGGGACTGAGCGATGGTCACTCGGGGGACCCGCTGTCCTGCTGGAGGCAGAGTAGGGCACGAACCATGATATATGGGAGAACGCCAGATAGCTCACACGACCACGTTTATTCTTTGCCAAACAAGCAACAAGCTAACACTCACAAGCTCGCAGCTGTACGATATCAACAAGAACACATCAGTAGTTTCTACGGCGTGAGAAACCCTCACAGCATAACCAACAGCTCCTGAATCGGAGCGCCCACCCGTCTCTTTGTACTGCGACTAAGTTCGAGCCACGCGGCTATCCTGACCCCACTCCGACGCTAACCGTCCCCGACGCCACCATTATTCTCACCACGGCGCGGCTACGGCAGGGTTGCGGCGTAGGCACGCCCCTCCGGCCGCCCAGGGACCCTTCTGACGCGAGACCGAGCCATAACCGGCCCCGGAAAGATACAACAGCGTGGCAGAATCTTCCCGATCTGCAACGCCTGCAGTGTCAGACAGCGGGAACCCTCCTCCTCCCTCTCTCCTGATCCTCCTCCCTCTCTCCTCATCCTCTTCCCTCTCTCCTCAAACGGTACCCACTACAGCGACCGAGACAGCATCGGCCGATGATGATGATGATTGGGGTTTAAGGGCGGGCCGACAACTAAGGTCACATGCCGCCCAACAGCATCGGCCGACATACTGAGGCTGTCTCGACCACATCTGGTTCTATCAGACTCCTCTCAGAGCAGAACGAGGCACAGCGGGGTCATCGGGCAGAGACCTCGCTTGTTCGCGCGGCTCAGCACGCAAAGGCACTATGCAAACGCTATTCTGGCAGCAACGGAAGCCGAACTCATCACCCAGCTGGGTCATGACCCCAGACCATACAGCCGTCCCGTCCGAACCGTCAGTCCCAGGGGCCGGCGGCACGCCACGACATTGGTATACATCTCCGGCAGATCGAGGACCGTCCTCCTGTCGCTCCTGCGGCGGCTGAGGACCGTCCTCCTATCGTTCCTGCAGCGGCTGAGGACCGTCCTCCTCCTCCTGTCGCTCCTGCAGCGGCTGAGGACCGTCCTCCTATCGTTCCTGCTGGGGGCGGAGCAGCGTCCTCAGACCAGGGTGACCGATGAGGCGACCCGTTTGGCGGAGAGCGATGCCAGCACACGGCCGCCGAGCTGGGGCCAGCGGCGGGCGGCCAGGTAGCCCAGCACGACGGTAACCAGCGCCCAGCCGGTCAGCCGGCCCGCCCAGCGGCTGCCGGGCGCTGACACCACCAGGTCAGCAGGCACGTAGTCCGAGGCGCCCTTTACCTGCGACACAAGCAGACATGGCATGGTGTTAGGGGTACCGCGACAGTGCGACACATATGAACGGTGCAATATATTGCACCGTACTCAGCACTGTATATATATACAAGGGATAGAGCTGTGATACTCTGGGAGGCGGCAGACTGCGGAAGACGATCGGAAAGACATTCATAACTAACGATATGGAGAAGAGTAACACTTACAAGCTCGCAGCTGTACGATATCAACAAGAACAGTAGTTTCTACGACGCTAGAGTAGAGGAGCAGGGGAGAGTCGTGTGATTCGGGCATACGCTCGGCGATGGTGGGGATATAGACACATGCCTAATGACGTGTGTTCGTCACATACGGAGAACACGAATCCAGGTCATTATATAGGGACACAGTAATCAGCCAGTGTGCAGCTCTAATACGCGGAAGTGAGCGTCGTTCGTGTGTGAGAGGACTGAAGCTCGTGTTTCGGAGCAAAAACATACACGGGAGAGGCTTCTCTCCTATATATACTCTTTTATCCTGCACCTTATACCCTTTCTATATCATTTCTGATATATTTTGAAGTGTGTTGTGATGGATGCAACACACTCCAAAGATGGGGAAGCCGTATGGAACCCGAAGCACCATGTGTGCGGTACCGTCAATATTCATGGCCATCAAAACAGCCGAGGTTTGGCCCCGGTTCAGGTCACCTCCGATCGAGCTGCGATTGGCACAGAATATCCACCAGAGGTCCAGTAGTCCACAAATAGCAGCATTCGGTGTCACTTCCAGCGGTTTGACTTCCAGAGGTCAAGAAAGGTCAAAAGATTAAACTTTTCACAGCACATTGTGGTCTACGCAGAAGAGCTATGGGGATGAATCAAATGCTAAAATACTCGCACACACTCGGTCTTACTTATCCCACATCGACCGGACCTCTCCAGGCACCATTTGACCTGAGGTCATTTCGGAGCTCAGCCGCCGGTACCATTGCACAGCGCATAACTGGATAAATATAATAAATAGACAGATAAATAAATAAATAGATAACAATAAATAGATAAAAAATAGGCCATAGATAAATAATTTTTCAAATTCAAAAGCATGTCAAACTGTGACCCAGGTGATGCACTAACTTTTGCAGAGAACAACCTACTCGATAGCCATCACGGGTTTTCTTTGACAATGACAAAAGTGCAAACAAACGAGATGTGGTCCAGGTTCAGCCAAGGTTCGATTTTTCACAGCACATTGTGACCTACCAAGAAGAGCTACAGGAACGAAGCCAACGCTAAAATACTCGCACACACTCGCTCTTACTTTTCCGACATAGACAGATTTTACAGACAGACAGACAGACAGACAGATCGACATAGACAGATTTGTATTGGTACAATTATTTTTGTACACCAGTTATGCGCTGTGCAATGGTACTGGTGGCTGAGCTCCGAAATGACCTTAGGTCAAATGGTGACCTACTCAAATGGGGACAAATGGTCAAATGGTGACCTAAATGGTGTAGAGAGGTCGGGTTGATGTGAGCAAAGAAGACCGAGAGTATGCGAATATTTTAGCATTGGATTCATCCCCGTAGCTCTTCTCGGTAGGCCACAATGTGCTGTGCAAAATTTGACCTCGTGACCTTTCTTGACCTTTGCACGTCAAACTGCTGGGAGTGATACCGAATGGTGCTAGGCGTGGACAACTGGATCCCTGACGGATATTTTGTGCAAATTTCAGCTCGATTAGAGGTGACCCGAACCTGGGCTGAACCAGGGCTAATCCTTGGGCTGCCTTGATGGACATGGACATTGGACAATGGACATTCAATATTCGTGGTACAAACATGTTGCCAAGCCCATTCTGTGCAATGCCCAATGCCCATCACACACACCCCATCCGGTGAGTCGATAACATATCAATCGGCACATCAGGCCCGCAGGACAATCGCGCCCCCCCCCCCCGGAGACAGACACTCGAGACAAGACAGCTGACAGAGCTAATACCATGGATTTAGATATGCAAACGCACCGAAGACAACACCCGGACTGCCTTCGCGTCCATCTCGAATAAACTGGTTCACAGCTGGTGCCAAGCAAACAATATAGGTACAAATTACCACCACTCACATCATCGAGACGTTTTTTCAGTAGCTGCATCTATTCCAGTGAGGTACCAAACCGAATAGGAGACTTCGAGGATACGAGACGCCCCCCTACAATGCCGATCAGAACCACTGCTCTGCCGTTATTCTTGTCCTAGCCTTCCGCTTTTAATACTGCTCAAGCATACATCCGCGACCGCATCCATCCTTTCGATTTCAGAACACAATGTTATGAACGGATTTATGGTCGAATAAAGATCTGCAGCTTGCAAGAAAATCGCAAACTTTGCAACCAATGTCAGATTGGACGGTTCCGCCAGCAGCCAAGTAGGAGTAAAAATAGACCACTGTCCTGTGAAACGGCCCTAACAATGTCTGTAAAAGCACAGCCCCGTAACATACACCATGTCATAGCTCCTGAACACCTCAGATTTTGTCACGCTCGATAGGTGGACTGAGTCATGCACTGCGCACTGAGAGCAGTCAACTGAGCACTCAGCTGTTATCAGAAGCTGCAGCCGGCCAATCAGCTTTGCCCTCTTGCCTCGAACTGGTCAGCTGGCGTTGCCCGGGATCCCCAGTGAGCTCATCAGGCCGAGAGCTGCCGACCGTTGCCCATGGTGTCGTCGCCTACAGACCTTCCGCGCCAGAAGACCAATCGCCCTGGACGTGACGCCGTCCCCACCGCCGCCACCGACCAGATCCAATCATGGCCAAAACAGGAGACAAAAACTCGCCATTACTGTAACTGCCCAGAGGTATTGCAACACTTGCCAGCAGCGCTCCGATGTATCTCCACCCCGTGGTTGCAATCGTGAGAAGTGGGCAGTGGCAGCGGCCAGCCAAGTCTCGGCCGATACAGGTCGAGGTCAAGGTCACAGGGGCTGACCGCCCGGAGGCACGGACGAAGGGACGTTAAAAGTGCGCGTGTGTTGCGTGTGCGTGTGCGTGTGCTGTGCGTGTGGGAGGTGTGTGTGTGTGTGTGTGTTGGTGTGTTGTGTGGTGTGTGTTTGTGCTGTTGGTGTGTGTGTGTGGTGTGTGTGTGCTGTGTGTGTGTGTTGTGTGTGTGTGTGTGTGTGTGTGTGTGTGTGTGTGTGTGTGTGTGTGTGTGTGTGTGTGTGTGTGTGTGTGTGTGTGTGTGTGTGTGTGTGTGTGTGAACTCTTAATCTTATTGTTTCGTCGTTAAATAATACTTCCTTAAATCACTTCCTTATTAAAGACTTCCTTGCGATGGGGCATTCCACGACAAATCGACCGAGGCTTGACACTTCAATATTTTTGAAAATTCAGAAAATGAGTTTCAAGGGCAATCTCAGGCGCTAAAGCCAGCTGTGTGAATCTTGCAATTTTCAGATGAACGGTCACCAAGGTATAGCCTCGGGCATTTTTGAGAGGTCATGTTGTAAGGCTATCTTTGATCGCCTCTAGCTTGTTAACGAACAGCACGAACGTAACATAATGATATATGGTTGAGCTGGCACTGATGCGAAAAAACTTGGTTAATTTTTTATTTTCAATATTTTTTGACCCCGTGATCTCGTGACCTAGTTTTCCATGAAATATCTTGACCTATGGCATCTCAAAAGTAACATTTTTTTCTGAAGCCAAGTCAATCTTTATTAAAAAAAAATCCGGTAGACGAGGCTGCAAACACATAACGTATAAACACGTATCTTCGCCTCGGACTGGGCAGATATATCGAGATGCAGTAAACGACAGTGGATAGGTATGAGTATTCTGAGTAGAATATGTACAAATACTTTGTGATTTAAGGTCAAGGTAAAGGCCACATTTAAGGTCAAATATTGAAATTGCGACCCTAAATATGATCTAGACCTTGACCTCACACTACAAAAGCATTTTTACATACTTCATATATTTTACATATTTTACATACAAAGGTATTTCACATTTTCGTCTCAGAATACTAAGATGATGATTTAGCTACAGAAAAATGCAAATTTTGAGTTACCACGGGTCAATGTATTTCATGGAAAACTAGGTCACGAGGTCACGGTGTAAAAAATCTTAAGTTTCCAAAAGTTTCCTCACATCAGTGTAAGCTCAAAGAAATAAAATTATATTACGTTCGTGCTGTTCCTTCTCAAGCTAAAGGCGATCAAAGATGGCCTCACAACAAACCTCTCAAAACTGGTCGAGGCTTTAACTCGATGACCGACGACCTGAAAATTTTAAGATGGTCAGATAGCTTTGAAGCCTTAAACTACTCTATAAGCTCAGTTTCAGAATTGAGAAAAAATATCAGGTGTAAAATTTAATAATTTGTGGTCGATTTGTCGTGGAGTACCCCAGATATGACTGAGAAACCAAACGTCCTTAAATAATACTTCCCTGCAGATATCAAGTTTTCTCGTCTTGGCAAACACACGTCTTGCAGGGGCCATAACCATTTGTGGGGGCTTCTCCAGAAAATTTGGGGGCTGAGCTGAGAAAAATCGCTCAAAGTACCATACAATATACAAAATACACATTCCCCCCGGATTTGACCCACTTCCTCGTTCAAGTTGGGACAGCTGAAGCCCTTTAACTGAATATACTCCTATACTCATGACGTCTTGCTTATGTTTTCCTCATTTAAGCATGATATAACATTTCAACAAATACCATGACCACAAATGTCAGGGTCATGCCCCGGT
The DNA here is from genome assembly GCA_014673585.1 of Semibalanus balanoides. NCBI lineage: Eukaryota > Metazoa > Arthropoda > Thecostraca > Balanomorpha > Balanidae > Semibalanus > Semibalanus balanoides. The sequence goes on along the minus strand of VOPJ01014479.1, from coordinate 78,221 downwards.
TCCACCGTTCCCACAGCGATACCCCGCGGCGTGGATGGGGAGCGGGCCATGCAGGCGGGGAAGACAGGACGCAGCTGGCCCAATCTTCACCAGTGCCGCCTCCGGCATGACGAACAGGATCGTTACTCGCACCGGGCCAACATATTGCGGCGGGCGGCTGGCGGGCGGCGACGCGTTCCTAGAACACGCCTCAGGCAGCTGCCAGCGCCGACAGCTCCTCCCACGATACCACCGGCAGAAGTTCCGAGATGAATGGTGCATTTCATCAAAGTGGTCTGAACGTCCTACACGCGATCCGGGGCTTCGCTAATGATCTGGTATGGGGGGGGGGGTGATATATCATATCTATATCGCCTTCGTCTGTATTGTTCCCCATGTGAAGGCGAGAGGCGACGGGGCGAGGTGGGACCAGGCGGGGAGGGGGCGGGTGAGAGTATAGGGGGGAGGTGCGACGGAACAGGGGAAGGCAGGACGTAGCCGACCTAATCTTCACCAGTGCCGCCTCTGACATGACGAGCGGGATCGTTACTGGCACCGGCCAGACAGGATGTCTTATTTGAATCTGAGAGTCGATGATCCACGGGTGTAGTTATACGGGTAGCAGGGCAGGATGGGGTCGGGATCTGGGGGCAGGGGCGGATCCAGGGGGGGGGGGGCCAACGGAAGCCTGGCAGTCCCCTCAATGGAAATTGGCGGCGCAGGGGCATTAGTTTTGCGCCGAAGGCGCAATCTGGGTGCCGCAGACATCCCCAAACCATGGATGGCGACCTCAAACACATGGAGGGCGCCCCAAACCCATGGAGGGCACCCTTAAACCCATGGAGGGCGCCCCCTATTCCGTGGAGGGAGCCCCGATGCCTGAAAAGCACCCCAAACTTCGGAAGGGCGTCCCGAAACTAGGAAGTGCGCCCTCAATCTCAAATATCAATAAAATCGATAAAGCACGTTGGGAATAATGACTGACATCATGACATGCCATTTTAGGTGGAAAAAACTATACATGTTTACAAAATCGCAGAACATCGAGTTTTAACGCAAATTGCAAATGTAAAACGTCAAAAGAAAGGACATAACATTCTCCTCAAACTGACTTTCTCGGATGCGCGTAATTTTGGGTTTTAACCCTAAAAAATAAACAAACTGTTGTTTTGGAAAAATACAAGGCACCCCTAAGGTGCCAAAAAGGCGCCTGGATCCTGGATCCACCACTGCCTGGAGGGACAATGGACAACATGGAGGAGCCCGTGGCCGGGTCAGGCTGGGACCTGGACCTGGAGGGACCATTGACCGTATGGAGGAGCCCGGGCCGGGTCAGACTGGGACCTGGAGGGACCATTGACCATATGATTGGAGGAGCCAGGGGTCGGGACCTGGAGGGACCATTGACCGTATGATTGGAGGAGCCCGGGGCCGGGCCAGGTTGGGACCAGGAGGGACCATTGACCGTATGGAGGAGCCCGACGCCGGGTGGACGGATCCGGGGTCACAGATCACTGCCGCCAGTCGACGAGGCGACCTCGGCCGACAGTTTAACAGCCCAATACACGGTCCTATCGACCACCCACCGACCGCCCACCACCTCCCGAGATAGCCGCCGGCGCGCCTTCTGGTGCCCGCGGCGGCGTGCAAAACAGCGTGACGCACAGATAAGGGGACGCCAGCTTGATGGGGACTTGGGTTTTGGAGGCCGCCAGATAAGGTAATCGTCAGTAGTCCGGTCAGGGTAATGGTTGGAGGAGGTTGACGGAGGATCTGCGGCGGGTCGGACACGGACGCACGCTGGTGCTTTGAACAGATTGTTGGTGGATTCTGCGGGGTCGCGACACAACGCACGCTGGTGTTTGGACAGATTGTTGGGGGATTTCGGCGGGTCGGATCACCAACGCACGCTGGTGTTTGACAGATTGTTGGGGGATTCTGGCGGTGTCAGACGACTGCTGTGCTGTTTTGTTTGAGGATTGGTGGGTCAGTCACCAATGACTTTGATACTTCAACCACAGGCTGCAGTTCTACAACCAATGCTGAGGCATATATGAAACCCAGATGGATGACATTTGAGGAAACTTTCTGAAAAATGGCATTGGGAGCTGAGAGCTCTCGGCCAATTACAACCAAAGCTTTTACATATCATGCGGAACTAGAATTGCAGTTCAATGACAGAAGTTCCTAACCGAACACCCAGAAACATCCAGGCATCCTCAACAAGGGATATCTCGCTGCACCAGAGTCTATGCAACATACACAAATCAGTGAATGCAGAATGGATGGGTCCCGAGGGGCGCTGCTCCCCGCGACGCCAAAGCCGATGACCCGGTGGCAATACTGTCGATTTTAATATATCTCTGAAAACAAATCACGATCTCAGGGAGGGAACTTAAAATGATTCTTAGGTCTGATATAAGGTTTCTAATAAAGGCTACCGAGCTGACGCTTCTCATACATCAATAGGCCATTAATTATTAATCCGTCCAAAGTTGGCGGAGTCTTTCCTACCAAAGCTTTTAATATCCGGCCAGCGAGAGAGCAAGAGACTGTTTTGAAGGGCACTATATTATACATAGTATTTATATTTTAGGGGGTGGTTTGAAAAGGCGGTGCTAAGTTTGTGACATGGTAGGGCGTAATAGTGTATTTTCTTACTTAATTTCAATCTGCCAATAGTATTGTATAAGTAGTGCTAATTATTACAATACATAGTCATTTAAGGGTTGTCCCGCGATGAAAATGTCACCATAAAAGCATCCTCTTGAAAAAGCAAAACCATAACTAAAATATCCCATCTATCTGGCAATATCAGAGCATGTTCTATACAAATCCATGGCTCCATCTCGGTGCAAAAAGATTGGTGCTAATAGTGACACTATGAAGTCTCGTCTTAGCGTCAAAAGCGAGGGACGGGGGACGCGTCCCCCAATATTGTCAGATTTTAACATTACGCCTATGGGCGTTGTATGAAAAGGAACGACTTCAGAACGCCTATGTGCCCCCGACTTTCGTAAAATGAACGGCGCCATTGAGCCTCGTCTTAGATTATGAGGGTCATAAACATTCCGCGCCCCTGGTGGGCTCAGATGAGATCAGAAGAGCAGAGTACGGCGGGCGGCGCACAGTGACGCTCGCGAGCCGACCGTCACGGGAACAAGGTGAGCTCTGTGATCGGGAAGAGCTGCGGTGTGCTGTGACGGACCTGCGTCGGTGCTTGCGAGGAGGGCTTGTGCTGATAGACACGACAGTGTGGCTGACTGGAGGTGGACCAGGGTTGTGATCAGCGACACAGTGAGGAGTTATTTCTGAAAAGGCGCTGGCAGAACAGTTCTAAGTTATTGAAGAGGTGGTAGTCCATGATATTGGAATCATTGCTACTAGAAACGTAGCAGTGAGCGCGGCAGTGTGGTGGACTGACTCCGTGAGACAGTGTTTCGTCTCTACGGTTGAGGAGTGACACCTCCGAGATGGCGCCGGTGTTCACGCTGGCGCTGCGGAGCGTCGACTTCGGCGACGGTCCTTTGGAGATAATCGACATTCCTGGTTTGAAAGCACAGCTGGAGCGCAAGGAAGCCGTCAAGGGCGAGAACGGCAAGACAACTCTGGTGCACCAACACACCTTTACCGTTCAATCGCTGCGCAACGCCTTTGTCGTGCCCGTCAAGGACAGGTCCTTCTTCGAGATCACGCTTGACTTCAAGTCGGGCACCAAACTGGAGACACTGGTAGGTGCCACAACCCTGCTGCAAAAGTGCGAGGATAACAAGCAGAACCACGCGCAGGTGGTGCTGAAGCTCAAGCCTTCCGGTAAGCTAAACCTGCGGGTGAAGCTGGCAGACGATGGCGAGGGGGAAGAAACGCCTGAGGGCATGGAGATCGAGACACAGACAGCAATACCTGCGAGACGTGGAGCCGTGAAGCACCTGAAAGTGCATGAAGTACGAGGTCACAAGTTCGTCGCCAAGTTCTTCCGACAGTTCGTGCTCTGCGCATTCTGTCACAAGTTCATGTGGGGCTTCAAGAGGCAAGGGCTACCAGTGCCAGCAGTGTCAGTGCTCTGGTACACTCGCGAGTTGTCACGCTAAAATCCTTGTCACGATGTCCAGGCTCTGGCTGCCGAGAGTGAGCAGAGCATCATCCTCAGAGAACGCTTCAACATCAACGTCCCGCACCTTATGAAGCTGCACAGCTACCGCTCGCCGACCTTCTGCGACCAATGCGGTACGTTGCTGTACGGCCTGTATCGACAGGGTCTGCAGTGCGGGGCGTGCGGACTCAAACTGCCACAGGAAATGCGAAGCCATGCTACCGAACCTCTGTGGCAATCAACCAGAAGGAGCTGCAAGACATGCTTAAAGTTATCCGCGAGGAGTCCACACGCGGCCGAAGAAGTTGGATGAGAACAAACTGGAGCCGATTCAAGAGTCTGAGGGACCGGTCACAGTCAGTGAGGAGGCAGTGCAGCTACCACCGCGCGAGGAGGCACCCGGAAGGAAAGATTCGCTGGCGCTGATCGAACCGCTGCCCGAACCCAACGTGCCGAGCTTCACCATCGACAACTTCCATATGCTCAAGGTGCTTGGTAAGGGCAGCTTCGGCAAGGTCATGCTGGCGGAGATGAAGAACGTCCCGCAGAAGTCGTTCGCCATCAAGTGTCTCAAGAAGGACGTGGTGCTCGACGATGACGACGTCGGGTGCACACTGATCGAGCGAAACGTTCTGGCGATGGGGACGCAGCACCCATTCCTCTGCCACCTCTTCTGCACGTTCCAGTCACCGTCCCATCTCTTCTTCGTCATGGAGTTCCTGAACGGCGGTGACCTCATGTTTCACATCCAGCAGGCGGGCCGCTTCGAGCAGGACCGCGCCCGCTTCTATGCCGCCGAGGTGCTTTGCGGTCTTGAGTTTCTGCACGCGCGCAACGTTGTCTACCGCGACATTAAACTGGACAACATCGTGCTCGATGCTGAGGGCCACGCGCGCATCGTAGACATGGGTCTGTGTCGGATGAACGTGACGGACCAGAACCGTTGTACGACCTTCTGTGGCACACCCGACTACCTGGCGCCAGAGATCGTGCGAGGCAAGCGCTACGACCAGGCTGTGGACTGGTGGTCGTTCGGTATCCTACTATACGAGATGCTAGCGGCCGCTCCACCGTTCTCGGGGAGACTGCACGAGACCGAGCTCTTCTTGGCGTCACATTATTGCAAACGAGGACGTCTACTATCCGTGCGCTAGGCCTGTCTGTGCAGGCGAAGGAGATGCTAGGACTGCTGCTCGTCCGGGACCCAGAGAAGCGACTCGGCATGCCCGGCTGTGAGGCCGGCAGCATCCGCAACCAGGTCTTCTTCAAGGCCATCAACTGGGAGAAGCTGGAGAAGAAGAAGGTGCCACCACCTGTCAAGCCGAGGGTGAAGAACTCGCGTGACTGGTCCTGCTTCGACAAGACGTTCCTGCGAGAGACACCAGCGCTCACGGTGATGGACAAGGAGATCATGAAAACCATCGACCACGATTTCTTCAGCGATTTCGCCTATGTCAACGAGGCCATGTTTCAGGACGTGAAGACAGACGGCAGGAAGATGTCGAAGGTGGACACGCCGAATCGCAAGATCTCGAAGCAGCAGGACAGTGAGAAGGCGCTCATGCTGAAGCTCCTCAACGACAACCGCCACCTGACGGGCAACAAGTTGTCTCACAGGAAGACCTCCGCGCCGACCCCGACTGGGATGCTGCCGCCGCCGGCCAAGGCATCTCCCAACTCCTCCAGCCGCAAGGTATCGGTGCCGACGCCAGCCTCCGCGCCCTCTGGCCTCTCGAACGATTCACCGTTGCAGGCCAGAAACCGGAAGACCTCTGCTCCCGTTATTGGCATGGTGCGCAAAATTTCCAAGGCACTTGGCCGAGGGTCTGACTCTCCCGATGGTCATGCCGAGAGCCCGCGAGCCAAAAGTGCAGCCCCGCCGAGTCCGCGGCCCGGTGACCGCTCGCGCAGTCCGCGGCCAGGAGAGGGCCGGTCGCGCGAAGCCGACTCGGGCTACCGCTCCAACCTCAGTGCGCACTCACCGCGGCCCCGCTCGCGCAGCCCCGACATTAGAAAGACAGCCTCATCCAGTGGCCGTTCGCCGTCACCGAATCCCAGAGCCAAGAACGCATCCGCTCGGAGAGGCCGCTCCAAGAGCCCGTCCCCGCGTGCGACCGGTGCCCGCTCGCCGAGTCCCTCGCCGGGGAAGAAGGCGGCGTCGGGCGGAAGCTCGCACTCGCGGCCGACCAAGTCGCTGAACACGCTGACGGTGAACGGCCACGACGCGAGCAAGGACTGCGAGCCGGAGGGTCGTCGGAGGTCTCCTGCTCAGCAGAGCTCCAGCCAGGGCTCTCCGTGGCCGCCCTCGCGCGTTGCCATTGAGGGCAGCTGCTGCCGTCGGACGTTTCGAGCGGACCTGCGGAGTGATAACCCGTCCGATTAGGGCTGGCTGATTGGCTGGTGGGTGGCTGTGGTGATGTTAGAAACTGAAGCTGCACGCCTGTGGTGTTTTAGCGAAGCTGTTGCGGAGGTTATTTGCTGCGTTCTCCAACTTGACGCGATGACGGGTAAGCTGACCGGACGGAGGTGAACGGTAAGGGCTGACGTTCATGCTCGTGAGGCATGTGTCGCTGGACATTGATTACATGTAATTTACTCCCTACACACCAGGGCTGCGGAGTCTGAGTCGAAGTCAGTAGTGGTTGGTGATTTCAGCCGGAGACGGAGTCAGTAAAATTGCGTCGACTACGACTCCGGCTGGCAGTCATGGGAAGCCTATTGGCATTTTTCAGGTACGTTTTAGTGGATGATAAAAACATGTGCACTGTAATTTGTTTGCTTCGATTTCCTTGTTATGCAATAATTTTAAATCATGAGGTGTGCACCATGTTGGGCGAGATAGAACCTAGGGTGCGTCGTAAGTTGCAAATTCACAATGGAATTTAAGCAACGACCATGATTAAACAATAATTATTTCTAAACTATTTTGAAATGGCAATAGTTGCAGTCGTTACAATCCATAGACAAAAATATCTCATCATATGCTCTCAGCCACAAATACGTTTTTGTTCATCTGGATGTTAGGATTGTCACAAGCATAGACGTCGCCACGGGAGGGGGAGGGGTGGGGGTGGTAGCGGGATAACTTGCCCCCTCCTTCAACCTCTGTCTGGCGACTGAGATCAATACAGATTACAGATTCGAAGAAATGCTACGGCTGAGAAAATGGAGCAGGTTGATGAAGTCGAACATTTAGCCCCGATTTCAAATACATTTCTTATAAAAAATATAGTTTCAATCACAGATAACAGTAGGTCTACTGTTATCTATGTTTCAATTAATCCTAGTAAATCCCCGTTTTCTTAATTAACGTCCGCCAGGCAAATTTGCCCCACCCAACCTAAACAGTCTTGGCGTCACCGATGGTCACAAGACATTCGTATTGTTTTAGTGCTCCCGTAATTTTACAATTGAAAGTTATGGCCAGACATTGTCTATTCATTTATTTTAAAAAAAATCATATTTTCAATAAAAATGAGCTCTAACCTTGAAACGGCATCTCTTTTTTCGAGTGGTGACACTCCTTGTGCCTGTTGATAAAAGCTCCAGCTAATTAAAAGGTCCTCATCGATTTCAAAATCAGAGTTACCTGAAAACCGATCAATTTCGCAGCCCTCCGCACACCCACCCACACCCTCCCACGCCACTTCACACAAAACGTGTCGAATGTATTACGAACACGGTTTCGCCGCGTGCTATCTATGTAGCTTGGTGGACTAGGGTACTGAGCAGTTTAATCTAACAATGGTCCTATATGTTGTGATTGATGTGAGAGGCGTTTTAAATAAATTAGGTACATGCAGCAGAGATAGGTTTGAAGTGTGCTCCATTGGGCCACATGAATGATTCATGAATGGTTGAGAGCTGGTGATATCGCTCGGATAAGTGCTTACATGATGGATGCCTATCTCTTCGAGAGTCTGAAAGCTGTTTTAGGAATGGCTGTTTTGTAAGTAATGTATATGCATTATGCAATGTATGGGAAAATGTGACACGTGTCCTTACGTGCGTGCTTTTTATTGTGGAAATACACATGTGACTGAAAGTGAATTTGTTTTATCGTGGATCGGATATCCTTTGGACACAGGGACGTAGGGGATTCGCTGATAGCCAGTCCATGAGTACCATATTCTATCGAGTTGGCGCGCCTTAAAGGGAATGTTTCACATGTCTGTAAAAGTTGTCCAATGTAAGCGCTTGTTGGTGCAAATATATGAAGTAATTGCGCCGAACACGATTCTGACATTTAGTTTTTCACAAACAGTGGCTCAATTTTCATGAAAAACTAGTTTTAGTATTTGGGCTGATGACGTTATGAAGGAATTTTTGGAAATTAGAGAAACCTTCATCTGCAATATCCAGTGACTAGTGTAGGTATGTATAGCCAAATGTACAACAAGTCTACTTTCATCAAACATTTGATAAAGAGAGATGACAGCATCGGCTTACGTCGCTATTCAATACACTAGGGTTATTTTTTTTGCAGATAACAAAACCAAGCTCAAAATTTTACTTTCGATTAGACTCTGTGGGTTGTTTTAACTTCCTACAATAACTTAATTTCAATTGGAATTCCAACAACTTGGCCATCTCAACTCAAATCTTATGTTAATGTGAAACATTCCCTTTAACTCGGCTTGCCTCTCACATGATAATGTTACCCACATCCTACGCTGCCCCGCAGAACACGTGCATTTGCGGACCTAGGTCACGTCAAGGTCAATAAGTCCGGAAAAATCCGAGTAATTACCGGCCAATATAGCTTTTGCCCATTTGTTTAAAGATCCTAGAGCGTGTCACGTGTGACCAGCTGATGCACCATGTTTCACCTGTGATTTCCCCGACCCAGCATGGCTTCCTGCCCCGCCGCTCCTGCACTACAAACCTAACCTGTCTCGTGAAGCAGTTATGGGACTCGATCGCCGACGGTCTCCAGACAGATGCAATCTACACTGATTATTGTTCAGCTTTTAGTAAAAGTATGGTTTTTAGCTTTTAGTAAAAGTATGGTTGACACTGGTAAAAGTTTTACCAGTGTCAACCATACTCTCCTTCTTCACCATTTCCATCATTCCTATCATCTGTCCGGCGCTGCCTTCAGGTGGTTTGAGTCCTACCTATGTGGGAGGGAGTAGTGTGTGGTGCTGAACGGGAAGACGTCTAGCTGGCTGCCTGTTGGGTCGGGGGTGCCAGAGGGCAGCATATGTGGTCCGATTTGGTTCGTTTTGCTTTGCAACGATTCCGTCTCACATATCGTCGACATGTATCATGTACGCCGACGACCTGTAGCTCTGTAGGAGGATTCGTTCCCCAGATGACGCCGTCGCTCTTCAGACCGACTTGAAAAACCTTTGCGCTTGGTCTAATACTTGGAAGTTGAAACTAAATCCGATAAAATGCAAAGTCATAACATTAAATGTACGCAATAAACCTGTCTTGACGTCATACTCCATCAACGACATCAACTTGGATCGCGGACCTGAGATGCGCGATTTAGGTGTGATTTTAGACTTCAAATTGACCTATGCTTCTCGCATCGACGGCCTTATCGGGGGAGCAAATCGTGCCCTGGGAATTTATATGCGCTCACTTCAAACGTCACGTGCGTCGGCTGGTCGCAGGTTCAAGGCAGCTCCTCTCATCACGGCTTTTAACTCGCATATTAGCCGTTTTCACGATGGATTATTTTGCGCGAAATGTTTTAAAACATCTTAAGATGTTATGAAATGTTTTAGTATGAAAGTTGTAGTAACTTATCCATTCCTTAACTACACAACTTTTGCAAATTATTTTTGTCTTGAAATCAGGGGCTCCGCCACGTATTTGACATTGGGGGGGGGGGGGACGGGGGACGGGATCGGAAGAAGCCGAATGGTCGCTGCCAGCCAATATTCGTTTATGACTGGGGGTGGACACTGGTCATTGCGTTTTTTTGGGGGGGAAACTTTTATTTGGCCAAAAGATACCCCCTTCCCTCGAGTGGTGGACAAGTCACCTTATTTTGGTATTTGAAGTTTTTTTTTCTCGAAAAAAAAGCGGGACCTAAGTTACTAGGACATATGCTACGGAAAACATACCATATAAAGCAGTAATAACGTTTATATCAAACCGAACTCGCAGGGCTCGCGATAATTCGTAGTGGGGTCCGCTGCAATGTCGAAAAAAAGAGCGTCTTGGGGGGCAGTATTATAATTAATTTCTACCTATAGTAGGATACTTAAGTTATTTAGGGCGCCGCGAAGCGGCGCGAAATTTTACGAGTTTGCCTGCTAAGACCCAGAAAATATAGGCCAGTAATGAATGTATGGCAATGAGCCAGTATCAACTTCTAGGAGCTGGAGATAGTTAAATTGGCCATACAACTTTGGAACCAGTGACAACAATTGCAGCTATACAATTGCGATTTTTTTATGAATACAAGACCTGGAACTCTTAAATAATTGCACCGCGGAGCGTCGCCGAAAAATTTTAGTCTTATGCTGGATTGCATTCTCATCAATGCGTCACATTTGTGTATGGTGCCGGAACCTAAAAAATGTTATTTTGCGTTTAATAGTGCGGTGAAAATCTTTAAGTGCACTGTTTTGCTCAATGATGTAGGAAAGAAGCAACATAGAACATAAATGCACTGAGAAGCGGTACGATTTTTAACCTGCATACCATCTATTTTGTATTTAAATTGCGCCGAGGAGCGACGTGCAAATTTTGAGTTTTGTTCCTTGTACCAGTGGCATTCTTACTGTCATTTATGGTAATGACCTGTTATTTGTTTCCATCAAAACTTGTATATATGGAACAGAGACAAGGCCTTTTTAATACATTATTACCAATCGCTTTTTCTTGTGAGGCTTGATCGTTTGGGGGAACAAACAGACCCAGGGGTGGAACTTTATATCTATTGGGAGGGCCTGAGACTTCAAAACCCCAATGATTTCAAATTTTAACATTAGGCATATGGCGTTGCATGGTAAGAATTGAGTTATTAACATTAGGGCCCAACCGATTTCAGGGTCCCCCGCCGATTTCATAAAGTTCCACCACTGAACAGGCCACTTTATACCTTGGGGCCATGACCCTGATTGCCCCCTGGATCCACTCAGTGGTAGTAAAAGTGTAAATGATTTGAAAGTAAGCAAAGGCAGCACGAGCTTTTACGCGCAAAAAAGGTCCCTCTTTATCTGGAGGAACTTTGGGGAAATGGCTCGTGGAGAATGGTCTTGGCCTGGTCCCACTAATTAATTAGTTCTTCGTCGGCAAGCTGGGCACCACTGGACAGCTTCCGGTGCCCGATGTTTGCGTCTTTGCGTTCGCGTCGCTTTTCGGAGCTTCGGCAGACAAGCTTACATGTCCCCGAAACGTTTTTATGAAGGGAGCAGGCCCTGGGGCAAGCAATACTTGCCAGGTAAGCCTCTGCGACACTACAAGGAAATAGTTCAACCTTCAAACCATGGGTTTTGAAACTGAAGAATAGCAGTTGTGTAGCCCGTGTTTGGAAAAACCCTAACTTGCAAGTTTCTGGGCTGAAAGGGCTCTCCCTGCCGAAATATATTGGACTTTTTGTCCGAAGGAATGTTAACCATAAATATAGGACATGTCAAGAATGTTGGCCTCAACCTGGGCAGAGGCTATACAGTAATTCTTACCGACTTAACTTTCGAATATCCATTGGCTGAGCCACTTTTGACGTTGCGAGACGCACGCATATAGTTTTGCTAAAATTATAATGTACGTCCTTGGTGTCCTGAATCGGCGCGATGTTGACTATTTTTTTGACATGAAAAGAGTTGTAATTTATAATATAATCAAATATCGTTTGAAAAAAAATCCAAGGTGAACTATTTCTTTAAATGGATTTCGTTTCCCATTTTCCAAATTTTATAAGGTATACCAAATTATGTCATGTGCCGCGGAAGCGGCGCGAAATTTTTCAGTTTTACACTGTAAATAGTATGGTATTTGACTGCTGCAAAGACAATTATTACGATAATTTGTTGCGTTGGGGGGGGGCAAATGACATGTTGCCCCTCCTTTCAAGGCTATTGTGGAGGGGAGGGGGGGGCATGGCCTGGTTGCCTCTCCCCCTGGATTCAACCAGTGGCGGCGGAGAGCGTGGAGGGCAAGAAAAAGGTCCCGATGAGGTGTAAATTGGTGGGATTGTTTTTGAGGGATTAAGTATCTACTTAGCTAAGGAATATCACATGATAAATATGATGCCTGGAATTTATAACAAAATAAGTATCATAGCATTTCTCGACCATGGTACTAAGCACCGTTTCCGTTTCCCATATAAGGTTTTAGGGGTTCACATACCTGGCCTAGTGACTGACTGAGATGCCCCTGAGTGGTGGCGACAATTATACTTTGATACCACAACAGCTATGCCAAAAACGGAGGCGCTGCGTCCCACCGTTTTTATGCTATCATGGAAAAACCTTTGAGGGGCGTCTTAACGCCCCCGGCCAGGACGGGTGAAAAACTATCGTTTTTATTGTTTCTGTGAATTTATTTATCGGTTATTTTAGATAAAACAATGAATTAATTTTAAAATAAAATTTAATCCAAATAAATGCTATTTCGGAGAAATAGCAGCATAGACTTTAATTCACCGACATGTTGTCAACCACACTGGTACAAGAGGAGGAAATCACATTATTGTTGCAAAAATATATAAATATGTATATGCAAACTGCTATTATTGGCATGTTCTATACTACAAATGTCACGTTAAAAGTGGTAATGTATGACAAACCCACTGCTGAACATTCCCCAGACTGCTATTAAAAGATATTTTGATTTTACGTCTTCGCCCCCTGTCCTGTGAACTTAAATCATGGCTTAGAATAAGGAAACCAGACCCAAAGCTAGCGAATGAGGTTAATTTTTAGACGTTTAATTTAGCTTTTTTAATTTACAAGGCGTTTAAATACGGTATAGGAATCTAGGATTATTCATGGCATCCGAGATCGATATAATATATACACACAGGCAACCACCACGGTCAATAAATCGTTGATCGTCTGGTAGTCAGCAAACTACCAATATGGGCTTATATATATATTTTTTGCGTTTAAAGGATTTTTTTTACTGATCTGTAAAAAAACACGTTGCAAGGTTGTATTATGAAGTTCATTCTGGTGCTTCGACCAATTAAAAATCAATTTAAGCAAAGTTGTATATGCAAGAAGATCATAATATTACTTTCTGGCAAAATACGGTTCATGAATATTGGGGGGGGGGGATTATCCCCTCCTACCTCAAGATGGGGGGGGGACGCGTCCCCCCGTCCCCCCTGTGGCGGAGCCCCTGCTTGAAATGTCTCAGAATTTTGTAATATGTTGGTAAGAATAAAGTATGCTAAAAAATTGCGGTTTGGTGGTAATTAGCAATATAATTATGTATAGGTTAGTTGTGATCTTCACCTACTGACACTTTTCAGAACATCTCGACCATTTTAAATCTCGGGCACGCTATTTGGTCGGCTCAACAAAGCATCCTCCGCTTTACGTCATAATGGACTCGCCCAAGCGAATCGTTTCTATAGCGGCATTAATGCGCTGCGAAGGCAGACCTGAGTCCATGACGCACTGACCAGATTGAGTAACTAATATGGCGGTATGCTTAACTGAACGAATGAACTCTAGACGCATATGTTCTTTAGAAATGGACAATTTTGTATCATAATCTTGTAACGAGCTCATTGCATGTTTCCATAATTTTGAATAATGATAATATCGCCTAAATCAGTAACTATTTTTTATTGGAATATATCGTATACTAAAACTTTCATACTAAAACATTTCAAAAATCTAAGATGTTTTAAAACATTTCGCGCAAAAATAATCCATCGTGAAAACGGCTAGTCGCTCTATTTTGGAGTATGGCAGATCATCTGGTCTGGTTCTGCAAAGTCTCACACCATGCGACTGGATAGAGTTCAACATAAGTTTTTGATTTGGCTGGCCGTGAGCCCTAACAGCTCATCTGACTCACTTGACTATTCACACCTGCTTGACAACTTCGGAATCTTACGGATTACCTATCGACTAGCACAGCATTACTTTATTTTCCTTTATTTATTTTCTTGACTCCGTCTATTTTTGGTTTATTATACCTGTCGGCGGTATATAATGATAAAGAAACTCACTGAGAGTACTCATATGCCGACCGTAAATCAAGGCACTATTTAAGTTTCGCCATGTCCTTGAAATAAATTGTCTCCAAAAACCGCATAAGATAACACAGGGTAAAAATAAAATATTCTGTTCTCAAAATTTATTTTTTATTTTCGCATTCCTTGTATCAGCACACTATAGACGAGTACCGTCCCTCCAAACTCGCTTCAAAAAGAATAGCATCGCAGATATTCATGAACATGAATACTTTGGTCCTGTTCCTTGCCATCTAGCAAGTTAATTCGAAGGCAAATATAACAGCGAAAACCCCAACCTCTCACATTCCGCAGTTTCTTATAATATATTATCAATATCAGTGAAACATGTGTCATCAATGTCATTTATGCCAATGCTGTGATATTTATATTTGTATGTATGTATCGTATGTCGTATATATATTGTATATATATATAGTCATTATATATACTATATATACATATATATATTTTAATATATATACATATATATATATATACTATATATATATAAGTATTATTATATCTATATATAAAAGATGGTATATATTGAATATTAAGTGGTGCCTGGAACTATTGGTAATTCTATTTTTGTTGACCAGTGCCATTGCAAGTTGCAACAAATATTTTCATTTATTTTTTCTTCTTCAAAAGTTGGGTACATTTTACACCTGAGTAAAAATTAAGCGATGTGCGAGTTCATTGTAGTGGTTTAGAGACATGATCTATCAGACAAAAGATTCGCTTTACGGGATCAGAATCACTGTTACACAGTGTAGTCGTCGGTGCACGCTTTCCTCGCCTCCATGTCCAGATCACCTCCCACAGATAACACAGATAACACTAGCGCAGATAACCCTTTGGTACCATACCTGTCAGTGTAGCTTCAGATTCACCCCATGACTTTGGAAGACGCCAGTTAAAACATACAAAAAGACAACAGTGGGGTGTCCGTGCTACCCAGGTGACCCGTTTTGCCCTGCTCTCTTCTATTATCAAGCTTATGTAATGATGTGTAAGGGTAATGTGCTGGATAAACTGCCTGTTGTGAACGTAACGGGTTCACAGATAATGAACCATATGTCATAGCCGTGGGTCAGCTTAGCTGATTTCAGACCGCTGCACTGTCCAGACGTCTATACCAAAATTATGTTAGTTTTGGAAACAGTCAAACAACAGTGAAACAGTTCTTATCAGAAAATCCAACCCCAAATCGTCAAAATAATGTGGTTTATTAACATATGAACTCTGAAGTTACCCAAATAGCGTATACATTTCACCCACCATCATTGGTTGACGCCCGTGCCCGACCACAGTAGAGGGGCGGGGCCGCGTCTCTCCAGTGACCACAGCAGAGGGGCGGGCCGCGTCTCTCCAGTGAACCACAGCAGAGGGGCGGGCCGCGTCTCTCCAGTGACCACAGCAAGAGGGCGGCGGCCGCGTCTCTCCAGTGGACCACAGTAGAGGCCGGGCCGCGTCTCTCCAGTGACAAGAGCAGAGGGGCGGGCCGCGTCTCTCCAAGTGACCTACAGCAAGAGGGGCGGGGCCGCGTCTCTCCAGTGACCAACACTAGCAGAAGGGCGGGCCGCGTCTCCTCCAGTGACCACAGCAGAGGGGCGGGGCCGCGTCCCTCTCCAATGACCACAGCAGAGGGGCGGGACCGGTCTCTCCCACGTGACCACAGCAAGGGCGGGCCCGGTCTCTGCCAGTGAACCACAGCAGAGGGCGGGGCCGCGTCTCTCCAGTACCACAGCAAGAGGGGCGGGGCCGCGTCTCTCCCAGTGACCACAAGCAGAGGGGCGTGGGCGCGCGTCTCTCCAGTGACCAACAGCCAAGAGGGGCCGGGGCGCGTCTCTTCCAGTGAACCAACAGCAGAGGGGCGGGCCGCGTCTCTCCGTGACCCACAGCAGAGGGGCGGGCCGCGTCTCTCCAGTGACCAACAAGCAGAGGGCGGGGCCGCGTCTCTCCAGTGACCACAGCAAGAGGGGGGGCCCGCGTCTCTTCCAGTGACCACAGCAGAGGGGCGGGCCGCGGTCTCTCCAAGTGACCACAGCAGAGGGGCGGGCCGCGTCCCTCTCCAGTGACCACAGCAAGAGGGGCGGGCCGCGCTCTCTCCAGTGACCACAGCAGAGGGGCGGGGCCCGCGTCTCTCCATTGACCACAGCAGAGGGGCGGGGCGCGTCTTCTCCAGTGACCACAGCAGAGGGGCGGGGCCGCGTCTCTCCAGTGAACCACAGAGAGGGCGGGGCGTGCCGTCTCTCCAAGTGACCACAGCAGAGGGGCGGGCCCGCGTCTCCTCCAGTGACGCAACAGGCAGAGGCGGGGCCGCGTCCTCTCCAGTGACCAACAGCAGAGGGGCGGGGGGCGGGCCGCGTCTCTCCAGTGACCACAGCAGAGGGGCGGGCCCGTCTCTTCCAGTGACCACAAGTAGAGGGGCAGGCGCGTCTCTCCAAGTGACCAAGCAAGGGGCGGGGCCTGCGTCTCTCCAGTGACCACAGCAGAGGGGCGGGGCCGCGTCCTCTCCAGTGACCACAGCAGAGGGGCGGGCGCGTCTCCTCCAGTGACCACAGCAAGGGGCGGGGCCGCGGTCTCTCCAGTGACCACAGCATGAGGGGCGGGCCCGCGTCTCTCCAGTGACCACAGCAGAGGGGCGGGGGCCGCGTTCTCCTCACCAGTGACCACAGCAGAAGGGCGGGCCGCGTCTCTCCAGTGAACCACAGCAGAGGGGGCGGCCTGCGTCTCTCCAGTGACCCAGCAAAAGGCGTAGAGCCGCCGAGACAGGTGGGTGTTGTTGGTAACGAAACCTGGCAACACTTAACTCCGCTGCCCACGCCACTCTCTACGTCACACGCAGCATAGCACTAATGTGACGTCACAGGGCAGTGAGTCAGAAACGGCGAATACCAGCTCCTCAGCCGGTCACAGAGACGTCACTTGACGGTATGAAGACATGAAGATATACGCGTTGGAAGACTCAATGAGTATTTCATAGGTAGGCTGGTCCATGGCATTGATCGAATAAATTTACATGTCCCATTGTTTTTCATAAGCGATACGCCAAGCAGCAGGCGATAGAGGATTACATCGAGATGCACGTGTTTTTGTAGGGAACCACAAAATGATGGACAAATTATTTAATTATATAATTATTAATAGGCGAAATGCAAGAGACGTGTGGGGCGTTGGCAAAATGGATGGAATCTGTTGCTCACGGATTGGTTATTAGCAAATCTCTGCGTGGCACAGTCTGAGGAATATCTAGGATGCAAACAACTCTTTCTCGCAGCCAAATGTATATTTACACAATACAAACCACTCACGGACTGTTTCTCTTTCCTTGGATATACATCACATACAAAACAGACATTTCTAGAACAGTTTTAACCACTCCAAGGGAGTAACTCGACCAGTCACGTATCATTCGTATGACCCCAATGAGTTCATTCATTACTCTCAACATACCAATATATATGTTCCTTATTTACCTATATCAAATATTCTCTCATAGTCGCAACATAAAACAAAAAAATTGTTGACTTAACTGCTCAACACCTGAGTCCATCAAACCATTTGGGAAATACGCGGCGACCCATGTACGCGTTCTCCATACATTTGAAACGTTTTGTGCAAAGCGCCGGGAGAGGGTGTGTGTATGTGTAGGGAGTAAATGGCATTTTCTCACTGTCAGCTGACACATGCTCAAAGCAAGAACACAGCAAGCAGCTCTTGCCGTTTACCTCCATCAGCTAAATTGTTTGTTAATTTGTTATCAAGTAGAGATAACGTAAACAAAATGAAATATTAGGATCGGTGCAAAAGTCCAAAAGACTTAAATCACGGGAACTCTCCTGAATCGTCTGATCTCTCATCGAATCATTTGGAGACCAGCAATAAGTTACAGCTAACAGCTCATTGATACACACCAGAGGCGTGCAACTCCAACCTTACCACAGCCACCAACTACCACCACCACCCTATCGGACGGGTTCCCTCCAGCAGGTGCAGCTCGAACGCGCCGACGCAGCAGCTGCCTCCATCACCGCGAGGGCGGCCGGAGGCTGGTGGAGCTCTGCTGAGCAGGAGACCTCTGACGACCCTCCGGCTCCTAGCCCTTGGTCGCGTCGTGGCCGTTCAGTCAGCATGTCGGGCGATTTAGTCGGCGAGCTTTCGCCCGACGCCGCCTTCTTCCCGGCGAGGGACTCGGCGAGCGGGAACTGGTCGCACGCGGGTTCGGACTCTTGGAGCGGCCTCTCCGAGCGGACGCGTCCTTCGCTCTGGGACCTGGTGACGGCGAGCGGCCCCTGGAGGAGGCCGCCTTCCTGGCGTCGGGGCTGCGCGAGCGGTACTGCAGTGAGCGCGCGCTGAGGTCGGAGCGGTAGCCTGAGTCGGCACCACGCGACGCCGGACTCCTGGAGCGAGACCGGCCCTCACCTGACCGCAAACTGCGCGAGTGGCCGTCCCCAGGCCGCCGACTGCGCGAGTGGCCGTCCCCAGGCCGCCGACTGCGCGAGTGGTCACCAGGCAGTGGACTCGGCGAGGCTGCGCTTCTGTCTTGCGGGCTCTTGGCATGAACATCGGGAGAGTCGGACCCTCGGCCAAGCGCGTTGGAAATCTAGCGCATCGTACCACCAACGGGAGTAGAGATTTTCCGATTTCTGGCCTGCATTGGCAAATCGTTCGAGGGGCCAGAGGGCGCGGAGACTTGCGTCGGCACCGATAACTTGCGGCTGCGGGGGTTGGGAGACACCTTGGCCGGCGGCGGCAACAGCCCAGTCGGGATCGTCGCGGAGATCTTCCGGTGAGGCGCCTTGTTGCCCGTGATATTGCGGTTTTCGTTGAGGTGCTTCAGCATGAGCGCCATATCACTGTCCAGCTGCTTCGAGATCCTGCGATTCGGCGCGTCCACCTTCGACATCTTCCTGCCGTCTGTCTTCACGTCTTGGAACATTGCGTCGTTGACAAAGGCAAAGTCGCTGAAGATATCGTGGTCGATGGTTTTCATGATCTGCTTATCCATCACCGTGAGCGCCGGTGTTTCTCGCAGGAACGTCTTGTCGAAGCAGGACCAGTCACGCGAGTTCTTCACCCTCGGTTTGACAGGTGGCGGCACCTTTTTCTTTTCCAGCTTCTCCCAGTTGATGGCCTTGAAGAAGACCTGGTTGCGGATGCTGCCGGCCGGACAGCCGGGCATGCCGAGTCGCTTCTCTGGGTCCCGGACGAGCAGCAGTCCTAGCATCTCCTTCGCCTGCACAGACAGGTAGCGCGGATAGTAGACGTCCTCGTTGCAAATGGACCAGAAGAGTTCCTCCTCGTCACTGCCTGAGAACGGTGAGCGGCCGATCAGCATCTCGTAAAGTAGGATACCGAACGACCACCAGTCCACAGCCTGGTCGTAGCGCTTGCCTTGCACGATCTCCGGCGCCAGGTAGTCGGGTGTGCCACAGAAAGTCCCGCAGCGGTTCTGATCAGACACGTTCATCCGACACAGACCCATGTCTACGATGCGCGCGTGCCCCTCCCCGTCGAGCACGATATTGTCCAGCTTGATGTCGCGGTAGACGACGTTGCGCGCGTGGAGGAACTCGAGGCCACAGAGCACCTCGGCGGCGTAAAAGCGGGCGCGATCCTGCTCGAAGCGTCCCGCCTGCTGGATGTGGAACATAAGGTCACCACCGTTCAGGAACTCCATGACGAAGAAGAGATGGGACGGTGACTGGAACGTGCAGAAGAGCTGGCAGAGGAATGGGTGCTGCGTCCCCATCGCCAGGACGTTTCGCTCAATCAGCGTGCACCCGACGTCGTCATCGTCGAGCACCACGTCCTTCTTGAGACACTTTATGGCGAACGACAATTTATGCGGGGCGTTCTTCATCTCCGCAAGCATCACTTTGCCGAAGCTGCCCTTGCCGAGCACCTTGAGCATGCTAAAGTCGTTGACGGTGAAGCTCGGCACGTTAGGTTCGGGCAGCGGGTCGGCGGGCTGACTGGGGGCTTCCTCGTCCGGTGGTAGCTGCTCTGTGTCCTCACTGGGTGTGACCGGTCCCTCAGACTCCGGAATCGACTCATAATTGCTCTTTTTCAATCCAGGCTTCTTAGAACTCTTGCTTGCACTAATAGCTTGAATCATGTCTTGTAGTTCCTTCTGGTTGATGCCACATAGGTTCGGTAGCATGGCTTGGCATTTCTTGTGGCAGTTGAGTTCACACGCCTCGCACTGCAGACCCTGTTTGAACAAGCCGTACAGCAACGTACCGCATTGGTCGCAGAAGGTCGGCAATCGGTAGCTGTGCACCTTCATACGGTGCGGGACGTTGATGTTGAAGCGTTCTCTGAGGATGACGCTCTGCTCATTCTCGGCAGCAGAGCCTGGACATCGTCCCAAGATTTTAGCGTGACAATCGCGGTGTACCGAGCACTGACATTGCTGACACCGGTAGCCCTGCCTCTTGAATCCCCACATGAACTTGTGACAGAATGCGCAGAATACGAACTGTCGGAAGAACTTGGCGACGAACTTGTGACCACGTACTTCATGCACTTTCAGGCGCTTCACTGCTCCACGTCTCGCAGGGATTGCTGTCTGCGTCTCGATCTCCATGCCCTCAGGCGTTTCTTCCCCCTCGCCATCGTCTGCCAGCTTCACCCGCATGTTTAGCTTACCGGAAGGCTTGAGCTTCAGCACCACCTGCGCGTGATTCTGTTTCTTGTCCTCGCACTTTTGGAGCAGGGTTGTGGCACCTATCAGTGACGTCAATTTGGTGCCCGACTTGAAGTTAAGCGTGATCTCGAAGAAGAACCTGTCCTTGACGGGCACGACAAAGGCGTTGCGCAGCGATTGAACGGTAAAGGTGTGTTGGTGCACCAAGTTGTCTTGCCGTTCTCGCCCTTGACGCTTTCCTTGCGTCCAGCTGTGCTTTCAAACCAGGATGTCGTGATTCTGCTATGGACCGTCGCCGAGTCGACGCTCCGCAGCGCCCAGCGTGAACACGCGGCGCCATCCTTTGAGGTGTCACTCCTCAACGTAGAGCAAACACAGTCTCACGGAGTCAGTTCACCACACTGCCGCGCTCACAGCCCAGTTCTAGTAGCAATGATTTAAATATCTTGAACTACCAACCTTTTAATAACTTTAGAACTGTTCCTGCTGACACCTTTCAGAAAGAACTCCTCACTGTGGCGCTGATCACAACCCTGGTCCACCCAGTCAGCCACACTGCGGTCTATCAGGCAAGCCCTCCCGCAGCACCGACGGCAGGGTCCGTCACAGCACACCGCAAGTTCTTCCCGATCACAGAGCTCACCTCGTTCCTTGACCGCCCGCTCACCAGCGGCACCCTGCACCCGCCGGTGCACTCTGCCCACCTGAGCACACCGATGGCGCGGAATGTTTACGACCCTCAGATAACCCAAGACAAGACCTCTCGGTGGCACGATTAGCACCAATCTTATCGCGCGTCTGACGTGCGTGGCGTCCGCGGACCGCACGGCTGCGAGAGTGGCGCGGACGTGCCTGCCGCGACCACGTCCAGCGGCGTGACCTTCCGTGACGTCATGGCCTCCCCGCCACGGCCGCGCCGCCCGCTGGATGAAAGGGAAAACAGCAGCGTGACTCGCGCGGCACGAATGCTTGTCCGCTGATCTGCCGGAGGGTAGTGGTAGTAGCGGCGGTAGTGGCGATCAGCCAGTGGGAGGGGGGATGTGACTGCTGCGCTACGGCACGCGTCACGCTTACTGGCTGCGTGACGCGCCGCACGCGAGCTGACACTGCTGTAGCTGCACGCGTTACGGCCGTGGCAGACGGCCGTAAGGCGTGCCACATCAGATGGGAGGCTCAGCAGCGGTGGTGCGTTGGCTCGACCGTACTGTTATCGGTTACTGGAGAGCACACAGTGGGACACAGACACACAGACACAAAGACAAGACAGACAGACAGACAGACAGACAGGACAGGACAGACAGACAGAACAGACAGACAGGACAGACAGACAGAACAGACAAGACAGACAGACAGACAGACAGACAGACAGACAGGACAGGGACAGACAGACAGACAGACAGACAGACAGACAGACAGACAGACAGACAGACAGACAGACAGACAGACAGACAGACAGATGGCAGACAGACACACACACACCTTGCTATATCTCGCAGAGCGAATAATTAAACACGAGGAACTGCCGAGGTCGCTATCAAAGCTGATCCATGGAGCCCATGGTATTATGTCGTAACAGATCCATGGTGTGTGTTGGTACACAGTGTTCCTTCATAAGATGGCTGCTTTTCAAACTCTCACCGGGAGGCAGACAGAATCCTGCACCGGCAGACAGAATCCTGCTGTGGGTGATAGAAGACCGAGAAGGCGGTGAGCCAATCTGAATACGAGTTGATCGCTACCAGAGGGTAGATGTTAAACGTCCGGTCAACCACAACGCGTCCAGGGTGGCGTTGACCAAAAATGTAAACAGCAGCGCTGTTGCTGGGAAAACTAATTCATAAATATGTTTTAGACTTCTAGACATTTGCAGGCATGCACTATGCAGGTAATTTAGGCAAAAAGTAACATCCATGGGAATTTTACAACGACCAAACTAGTGGCAGGCAGTACCTATCTTCGTGCATGACATTTTTCGACTATGTAAACGTATTGGGCACCGATAGTTGTTTTATTCTATTAAGAAAAAACACTTTTATTTATAATTGTGTTTTTCTATAGAAAAACATACCAACGAAATGTCGCGCTTGAGCTGGACCGTCTCCGACTGGCCAGGTAGTTGCCATAATGCCATATCGCTCCTCACCGGGACATACACCAGGTAACCACTAACCACGGCCTGAGGCGGAGGGCAGGGGCAGATCGAGACGCTTTTTGGGGGGGGGAGGGGGACAGCTTTGTGGCAAAAAGGTACTACTTTTTTCCCACGCGGATTTGGGCTTGTTACCTTATTTCGCATTCGAAATATTAAAAAAATCACTTTGGTAAATACAAAAAAAAAAAACAGGAAAAATCACTTAAAAAACACACAAAACGCGTTTTTTCGTAGCATATACACACGTACGTAATAATAACGTTTATCTCATACCAACTCGCAAGGGGCGTCACCGGTAATTATTGAGGAGGTCAGGCTGAAAATGACTACAAAATGTATATCCGTTTCCAATGCTGCTGTTTCAATGTTTTGGAGATTATTGAAAGTTTTGCTCAATGACGAAATGTAATGGAATGCCGACTAATAGTTATGGCGAATAGCGGATATTTATGGTGAAACGGCAAGAAGTGGTGCCCTCTATAATCAGAGTGTTTAAAACAGTTTTGCCCATTGGTCAAATGCGATTGCAAAAAGGCGTATTACCAGTTGTTTGTTACAGTTCGTTACATACGTATAGATACAGCTATTATTATGATATATAATATTAAATGCTGACTGCCATCGGTCATCGTGATTTACAACCCGAGGCTTATGTGCATGAAAACTATCTTCATTTCAATATTTTGTATCATACCGAGCTGTGCAATCAAAAAAGGGTTACCTTAGGCTTGGCTCCAATTACTGTCTGGTTCCAATATGCAAATGTCGTTTTTCAAAACCTAAAATTAAAATTATCGCGCCGCTTCGCGGCGTCATATCGGTGGTCATCGTCATAACGAAGCCATCGCCATCATCTTCGGTTCGTCGTAAAGCTGAATTGATCGATTAACATTGCGTAGCCTCTTATCCGAGCTACGAGGCTAAACGCCTATATTTTCTGGGTTTTATCAGGCAAACCCGAAAAAATCGCGCGCGATGCCCCTAATAAGTAAATACCTACTATAACATGTAAATATGCATTACAATTAATGATGAAAATGCTTAGAAAATACACTCAGACTCAGCAAAAAATGGAGGTACAGTTTTTAGTCATTTTAGCCGCCCCCCCCCCACTCAAAATTATTTGATGACCGCCCCTGCGGAGTTGTATGAATAAACGTTATTGAATACTTATATGCTACGGAATATCGCGTTATGTGCCGTTTTTCTCTCTTCCTAAAAAGTGATTTTCCCTAGTTTTTTTTTTTCGAAAAAGAGAAAAAAAGTGATTTTGGTCGACGAAAAAGTGCATTTTCTAACCTCGATACCAAAACCAAGGTGGACCGGTCCAGATCCGAGGAAAAAAACTTTTTGTCACAAAAAGATGGCCGGCCAGGCGTGCCGGCCGCCGGACAGCCTTAGCAGGGCCGCACGGCGACCCGCACGCCGCCCGGCGAAGCCTGCCTTGGGCCGGTCCCGGGTTAGCCCGGGATGGGGAGAGGGTGGGGGCTCGACATAACACACGATATAGTGCCATTCATGATTCAACAAAGCACAGGATCGCTCGACACAACACACTATGTATTCACATCGTATTGCGACTGCCGCCGCCGCCAGCGCCGCCTCGCGTTCATCGCGGAAACCCTCGCGAGAGCGGCGCCTCCGGCCGCCAGGGCGGCCACGCGACTAATCTAAACAATCATCGCCCGGCCCACCCGGCGGCCGGGAAATGGGCGGCGGCGGTCAGCCATGCCAACACCTGTTCACTCAAGGGCGGGGTCCGTCCTATCCGGACGGGTTCGCGGACTGACGGAAGCAGCATTGTCATTTAATTTCGCACAATATTTTTCACTGTTAAGCTCTATTCGAAGTATGGATCTTAATGCTTAATGTTACCGACGAAATTGTCAGAACGATCTGGGCCCGGTATTGCATCACATATTTAGCTAACCAGCGGCTCCCACGACGACACCTGTTCCCATAAATTTACAGTGACAACTTACGTGCCCGCACGGCGGCCAGCCACCGCAACTAGGGTGGGCGCGAACTCACCCGAGTGCCGAGTCGCCGTCACTATTATCGTTATGGCACGTATTTTGTTCTGTGTGGCAGCTGTGCGTGCCAGTAGAGTAGTCAGCCCCAGCATCTCAGTTTGCTGCGCTCGGCCAAGCAGATCGGATTAGCTCGTTAAACATTCCATTCATTAAAATATCAAATTCAACAACCCAATCTCGGACCCATAATTATTTTGTATTGTATCTCACTGTATGCGCAGCGGTATTTGTTGTGGCCCCGACCCGGCCACGGCAGTTCTTGGTTGGAAAGGCCGCCGAGAGCAGTTTCGGTGGCCAGTGACTCCGCATGGCTGTATGCACGAGTGGTGTGCGCGGGTTCAGTGAACTGATTAGGCCTGCCTTGGCAGTAAACCTTAATTGCGACGTTGGAACCGCGCCGGACAGTGAATTAGTAACGCGGCTCCTGTTGCGTGTTGTCATCTATATCGACTTCTCATCTATAACTACGGTTTCTTCATTCTACATTTCTAGACTACAATAAACTCTTTCACAAATCTTCAACTACTTTACACCACGAATCTGACCACTTCAGCTACAAAAATTCGCAGGCCGTCAGAACCAGAGGAAACTGCAGAACGTCGGCGACACTTAATGTAATGCTACTGATAGGTGCTTTTTTGAATAAATCATGTGCACACCTGCACTAACTACATAATTAATGATCTGACTGTCTCCACCTCCCGATATTATTTCATTAATGGTAGCTTTGTTTGCTTATCTACGTAACTGTTTTCCAACAAGCCACGCTTTTATCTCATTCCAAGAACTGTTCACCCTTCGGCAGTACCCAAATTTGTGTTCATGTTTTCAGGCTGCATGCAATAATCACAGGCATCTGTGGTTTTTATTTTCATCATCACAAGTAAGCTATTTGTTCCTTCTATGCGGGTTATTATTTTATACCTAATGGGCAATGGCTCTATACTGCACTGGGGTATCTCTTAAAGGGAATAGTTCACCTTTAACATAGGGTTTTGAGTTGAGATAGCTAAGTTGTGNGAAGTTTCGGGGAACGAAATTTTGTTTTCTTAAAATGCCCACTAGTCCTGTGTCAAAATTATTTAACGTAGATAGTTTATTCTTCAGCCAAAACCCATTTTACGATCTGCTCTACACAAATGCTATTCAGTTCAAAACCCCATGTTAAAGGTGAACTATTCCCTTTAACCCGCGCACCGACGGGGGTCTGAGCCAACTTCAAACCGACGGGGGGGGCGGATAACCGCCCCCCAGAGATCTCGAAAACTGCGCAACGTAGCGAGAAGCGGAAAACGCCGTGAGGTAGGCCGTGACGAGTACTACACAAACTACTGAGACTATTTGTTGATCTGGTCAATATTGAGGTCACCAGAGGTCAAAACAGGTCAAATTTCCCCATATTTCGAGCAAATTGAGCATTGCTTCACATAATCCGGGCTAGCTCAGTAATAACATAGCAGGAGCAATCCGAAGAAAAAGCACTGCAATGCGCTTGACAACACTCTTTCGCCAGTAATGTCCTCAGATTTGTGATAGTTAATAGTTCAGGCTCTAGAAGTCAGCAAAGGTCAAAATGCAATTTTACTGGAAAAAGTGTTTTTGCTAATCACTGTTTTAAGTACGAAGATAGAAACTAACGCCTTTTGCTCACAACGTGTTTCTCCCACATCACGGCGCATCGAATAACATATCGTACGATCTAGCTAGGTTCACACTAACAAAAACAATGACCTGACCTGAGGTCCATGTCAAGGTCAAGTCGAATTTTATGCAATCGATGGAGGTCGACAAGAGAAAAAAATGGTGAAAACCACAGCACTCTACCTCACATAGAAGTGAAGTTTATTGTACAAAAGCCATATGACCTGGGGGCACATTGGATTTGACCTTAGAGAGGTCACAGAAGAAAAATAGAACATTCATTCTTCTGCTTAGCTTCAAAATAGTAATAAGGATGAAAACTGACCACATTTAGCCATGTTTTGTTCGATTGGTGCGCATTTCAATTTTCTACCATAGCCTTATAATGGGAGGTCACAAAAATTGACATGGCCTCAGGTCACCGATATAAAAAATCCGAGATATATAAACTGTAGATACTTGTGGCCTTATCACACGCTGTAAGTTTCAAGCTGCTTGATTCACCACTGTGGCTTCGGGCAGGGCTGCGGAGTCGGAGTCGGAGTCGGTCGGAGTCGGTTTATTTGGCCGGAGTCGGAGTCGGAGTCGGAGTCGGTAATTTTTTTACCGACTCCGACTCCGGGTGTCAGTTATGGGCAGCGCATGGGCAGAGTATTTTTTAGGTGCATTCAAGTAAACCACCTGTGGCGATGACTATAGAAATCATGCCCCTTCGACTAAGTTTAGTTCGATTTCATCAATGATTTTAAGCTAAAGGGTAAAATAGAACTGATTTTAAGTCACGATGGGCGAAATAGAACCTGAGGTGTGTCGTCGCCCGCGTCGGATGCAGATCCAAAATGCCATCTCCTGGAATTTAACCAGCTATGACTGGGGTCTAAGCTGAACCCCATTGACGGTGGGCGATATTCGTCCCCCGGTTATCTTCCAAACAATGCTCGCAGTAAAAAGCGCAAGGTGGTATTCGAAAGCTCTAAATAATACGCATCTAAAGCAACACAAATTTTCCATTTGGGGTCTCATCTCAGGTCACGGTCAGGTCGCAGGTGAAAATCAAGGTATTTAAATGATTGGACCATACCTACTTTAAAAAAGTCATTCGATTGCGACCATTATCACCCAAAGTACTCTGAAGGGTATAGCGGGTACACATCCAGCATTAGCTAAAGCGAGACTATTGGCTAGGCTCAACGTCAGGTAAAAAAGGCACAATGCGCCAAAGATCTTCAAAAGTTGGACGAAACATGCTTTATAGATTATTTTACTCTGGAATTCACTAGTGATAGTAATTTTAACACCAGACCTCAATTAAGTGAAGTTGACGTCTAGCTCAGTTCAAGGTCATGTCTCATAAGATAAAAATTAGGAGAAATAAAAATAAAAATGTATGTTGATAGACCATTTTGCCTCCGCTATGTAGTGCCTAGTGGTGACGTTTAATATTTCGTAGCTAGTCATTAAAATCGAAAATCCAATTAGAAACTATGTCATGAATTACTCGTGCTTTAGGAGCCATACGTCAGTCAAAAATGCTGATATTATTTAAATTGGAGGGGGGCGGGAATTACTAATTTGTTGTTCTCTAATACATATTTTGTTTTTGTCATACGTTTGATGGTTTTGATTTTGTGGTATTTATTTTTTTGGGGGTGAGGGGGCTAAAAGGCTCTAAATGTTTCAAAATCAGAGATAGCCTTTTTGTAGCCCGAACAATTTTCTATCTTCTACATTGTTTTTAATTTTGCTCAAAGTTTGGACGGTTGAAAGTTTGTTTGTTTTGTTAAAGTTCAGCAACTTTTTTTCGTCAAAATCGTGTGTATTGATGTCACCATCTTCGCTATATCTTGAAAATGTTCGACAAAAATATTTTACTTCTGCCCAGAAGATAAACATGCAATTGATGTAAGGGAAGGTACCAAAAGTTTCACGTTGATATATTTTTTGTTGATTTATTGTTATTGTTTTTCTTCAAGTGGCAGTATTTGCACCCCCTCCATCAGTCAATGGCGGGATTCGCAAACTATCACGATAAAACAATTTGTAAAAAAGGTTTTAAGCAAGTGCAGCGTACTCAGGCGAGTTAAAGATCTCTTCCATTAACTATATTATCTAATTATTGCTTTGAATATTCATGTGGATGGTAGCATTGGGATTTTTGGGCTTTAAAACTAAACAATCGAAAAGCTAGGTCATACCGGTTTCTATCCATTTTCAACGATAACTACTAAAATTTTTCCAATAAATTATCTCCAATCTTGAAACGGGGAGAATATTGCTATGGTGAATTCTTCATGTGACTGTTTGAACAATAGCTTCAGCTAATAATGAATGTCGGAGTCGATCCCGGAGCGGAAGTCGGAAGTCGACTCGGAAGGGTCGGAGTCGGAGTCGGAGTCACCTGAAAACCGACCGACTCCGCAGCCCTGGCTTCGGCAAGATGTCAAACTTACAAAAACGTGACTTGAGGTCAGGTTATTTGATGTGACCTGACAACGTGACCTTAAAAGTTACGAAGTCCAAAAAATTCATTAACCCACGCCCCACTGGGCCTCTGCATTTCCTTCGCCAGATCAGGGGGGGGGGGTGTTTGAAACACCCCCCTACTCGGCCCCATAGGCCGTAGAAGCCAAACAAAAGAACTGTTCGAACGTTATAAAAATCATTTCCGAAACTAATTTCAGACTTTTTTTCGCTCACAGAGTCAAAACTCAAGGTCAGCAAGATGTCATCGAAGGGTCAAATTTTCATGTTTTTAGGACATTGCTCCAGAAACCCCTAAATATCTCGAAACTATGGCTATCTAGAAAGAACGTTCAAAAAAGACAATCGCTAGCCAATGAAATTTGCAATCAGCACCTATGTCCCTCAAAATTGCCTCAGGTCAAGTAGTTTAGGCTCTAGAGTCATTAAAGTAAAAAAAGCTGATTTTTGACAAAAAAAATATAGCGTGAATATTCTTACCTAACAAAAGATTAAGGTCATACTGGTTACGCAATCGTGTAGTCTCGGTCAAGGCGTTTTGAAAATGTACATTTCTCATGTTAGGTTCAACTTAAAAAAAAATGACCTCAGGTCAAGGTCAAGTGTGACCCAAGTGGTCATGTTGCATATCAGTAGATGTGTCTGACGAGACAAACACACTGGTGTAAGTTGCAGTTATATAATCTTCCCATTAATGGCCAGAGTTATTGACGAAAATGTGTTGGTGACCTCGGATGACCTCAGATGACCCCGTTATGTTCCCTGAGAAAACCCTGCACTTGGATCATACATAATATCATATGATAACATCATCCAGAAGGAAATGGACTGAAATCGTCGACAATGAAAGCATTTGATTATTTCTCCATTGACTTATAATGGGGAGATCGCAAAATTGACCCGACCCAATGTCACCGATACAAAAAATCCAAGATAAACATTTTGTAGATACTAATGACTTAATGTAATCCTAAAAGTTTGAATATCGATCCCTTAGAAACTGTAGTCATGGGCACGACCCGCAACGTTTTTGTAGGTAGGGTCACTTGACCTGACCTTGACCTGACCTGACCCAACTTGAATTTTCGCAATGTCCGGAAAGAATCATGAATTAGTTATGCCAATATTTTGGCGGCGCTACGCGCCGCCGTTTTTTCGTTATCTTTGATAAAACATGAGGGGGTGTTCAAACACCCCCCCCCCAGTGGGGCGCGGGTTAGTGTGCGTAATCGAATGCCCAACAGCTGTGCAGAATTTGGCGCCCGCCTACGCGCCGCATTTTTTTTCCAGGGGTAAAAAATAACGCCAACTCGAACAACGTCGTTGGTAGCAAATCATCGTTACTCCAAACGATGATGTGTAGCAAAACTGGCCAATGACAAGACATACAGCGCGCTGAGGTGCTCCGGACTCTTGGCGAGGCTAAACAAGCAGGGAAGTTGTATACGGCGTTCTCAAGACAGGGCCACGTGTACTATAAGCTCAAGAAGTCGGGTGAAAATGTGCGGATTAATTCTGTGCAGGAGGCGCTCGAGAAATTCATTACTTAGAGCCTTTCGGCTCGCTCGCACTTATGCACCGCCTCAGATGAATGATATGTAACTGCAGGGTTTTGCGGTCGGTAATCTGGCACCTCTAGCCGCGGCAGCCGAGATGTGCCGAGGTCAGAGCGGGCGGCCGGCGGCGGTGGCCCGGTGATCGGTGACGGCGGGGGCCCTGTGAATTGGTGGCCCGCTGCGGGGACAGGGCGGGGTCGAACCTGGGCCGTGTCAGCTGGTGGTGGTGGACTGTGTGGGTCAGAGGGAATGTTTTTTTGAGCTGAACAGGTAGGCGCCGGCGCGCTGGGACCTGGGACAACTCCTAATCGGGACGTACACGAGGCAGGAGTGCGGGGAGGTCAAGCCGACCGGCCACCAGGACGGAGTGGAACGGCGCCCAGCTGTCGCGCGGGAATGGATAGGCGTGTGAGCACTGAGCACGTATTGTACGGCTGTATGCATTATAACTCAACTTGTGCGATATTATTTCGTCTTGTTACCTAAAAACTATCCGAGTGTCCTTTTGTTTCGCACCGTTCTTTTTCGTTGCGCTGCTACTTTTTTAATGTTCCGGCGAACCGCTGCCCGGCCGGGGGTGTCAGTCGTGAAAACACCGCCGAAAAAAGATGTCATATTATGTACTGTGCGTCCAATTCGTTTAGTTTCTTGCATCGACAAGAAAGCAAGGACAGTTGCTGAGAGCACTATCCATCAGCGGATTTTAACTTTATGTCCATGTTATGATAGCGTAGAATGTGACGGTGCCGCCGCCTGGGGGAAATTTTGGAATCTCCGGTGTGGATCAGAGCTAGACAGATGGGGTCATTACGGGTGCACTATAAATGACAACGAAAATAATTTCCTTGAATGTAAATGGGCTCAGAACAACAAGTAGCGCGATACCGAAGCGGATAAAAATGTTTACATGGCTGAAGAATTTTGACTTTGACGTGATGTTCTTGCAGGAGACGCATAGTGACTTGCAATTGGAAAATATCATCAGGAACGATGGGGAGCAAATGCTATTTCGCACACGGGGACAATAGGAGTAGAGGTGTAGCAATTTTTTCCCATCCAAACAGCACGATTGAATCACTGGGCATAAAATATTGTACGAGTGGAAGGTATATCGTCATGCAAGTCGAGATTAAAATAAGACGGTGAATTGTTTCTTGCGAACAATATACGGGCCTAAATCAACGAACAATCCCAGACATTTTCAATGAATTTCTCGAAAAACATATACAGCTTTTACGATTGTGGACATCAAGGTCATCTTGGGCGGAGATTGGACAACAGTGCTTGACGTTAAACCATCGCAGGTTAACAAGAGCCACGAAAGTTGCAAATGAATCACAGATGCAAACAAACTATTACTCAGTTCATGGTAAGCACAGAGAATTGGTAGAATCATTGGCCGCACAAATAATCCAGAAAGAGAAGTTCACAAATATACCGCCTGTACCCTAAGAGTTAAATCACGAAAATAGATTTTTTTCCTAGTTAGTGAGAACTTTCTCCCCAGCGACGGGCCAACAGCGACGTTGTGGATGGCTTATTTGGCGGATCATAAAATGATAACTTGGAATGTACAGATTGGGCATCTACACATGGAAAGTCTTATTGGAAATTTAATAGTTCGGCTTCTTATCGACGAGGACTTACGTCGGTATATCAAACAGTGCATAAGGTGACATTGCACTAAATGGAGACCAGACGAATGTAAGGCAAACACTCGTGTTCAACCGATTATGCGTAAGTCAAGAGGGGGAATCCATTAGTTTTTTTCCTAGCCGAAAGAAAAAAGAGCACGCAAAAAAAAGCTTACATTTCTTGGAAAGGAATAAAATAGCTTTTTTGTGAAGAACCAGCCCGACAAGGAAAAAAGACAGCTGGCTAACTGAAACGGGGCGAGACGAACTATAGGTTACGCACTGAAAGAAAATAATGTTTCAATGTAAAGCAAACTGGCGGCAATACGGAGAAAAAGGGCTCCAAATATTTTCATAAAATGGAATCGCAGCAAAAAGGGCCAACATCCTATAAATCGTTAGAGCTTGAAAAACACTGCACCAGGTAAATGTTCATGCAAGATTGATGAGATGTTGGAAGAAAGTGCCATACATTTTGAAAAATAGTAGCAAAAAATAGTAGCAAAAGAGCTGGCAACAGACGAATCGGTGTTGTATGAAGCTTTGTGGCTGAACAAAGACCTGGAGTTGGAAAAGAATCCAGGAATGCCCAAAAAGCAGCTCATCAAGCCTGGTGTGGTACGCATCAGAGACATGTACGATGACGGTGCACGGAGATTGATGACGACCAGCGAATGACACAGAATATAATTTTTGTAATTTTTTAAATGTGGCAAGCAATGCTAAGCGCAGTTCCACAGGAGTGGAAAAATGCATTACGCCGGGGAAACCTAGGTCAAGAGTTCAAGGCAAGAAATTTACGAACAGCGCTAAGCGAGACTACCAAAATACTAAATGGGCAATACTCAATAATTAATGAAAACATGTGGGGTTGGTCCAAAGCCTATCAAGCACAGACTAAGTGGGAGCAGATCTGCAAGATTGCGCAGGTATCATGGCCACTTGTGGTTTAAATCTCTGTCTGCCAGCACGTGACGTAAAACTAAAATGGTTACAATTGCGCAATCCTGCATAGAGTACTGCCAACGAATAGATCTTTAAGCTTGTTTGGAATCAAGGAGTCTAATAAGTGCGAACGTTGTTCTGACCCAAACGAAAATATATATCATGTGTTCTGGGGCTGTAGGTACTCAAAAATATTTTGGACACGCTTGCAAGGGAAGTTGTCTTTACCCCAGACCTTTACTCCGGAGTGAAATTATCTAGGAAACGCTATAATAAAAAGGGAATAGGCGGCGGCAAGCGCTAGCATGGTGTAATATTTTAGGTAAGCATTTAATTTTGGCAATGTAGATGTCGGAAAATCCAAGACGTCAAAAGTTTCTTCGTTATGTTGCATGTTACGTTCAATTGAGAAGATGTATTGTAGAGCGTAGGGGAGGAAGACAGAAGTTTGACGAGACTTACAGTCTCCTATCCGACGTACTGTGTAACTAAATGTCAGGAACAATGCATAGGATAGGCCCCGCCCTTCCCCAGCCAGGGTCAAGCCCGGACCGGACCGCGGCATGGGCGCTGCTCGGCGTGCCGCGGGCGCGGGCGCGGGCCTCGTGGCTCCTGTGCAACGTTCTGCCCGACGTGGGCCGATCTTTGCATGGGGGCTGTGGGGCTTGGGCTTGCGCTTGCGGCGGGGCGATCGGGGCCATGCTCTNTAATGTATACTGTTGTGTCAATGTATACTGTTAATGTATACTTAACCAAATTCGTGTAAATGTATACTGCTATGAAACATGATGAAACGGAAAAAAATACATAAAAACTTAAAAAAAGTAAGTAAATATGTGATTCGATTTCGAATCGTTTAGGAGTGCATGAATGTATGCAATCTATATGACACATGTACTACGTGTTTGAGTGCGTGTGAGTGTATCTTTTGTTGAAGATTCCCACCGTAACGCCCACCTCTGTGGCTTGGTAGGAAGACAACGAATAATATAATAATAGATAATAATAATTATAATAATAATGAATATAATATATAAAAATCATATGATAGTATTAATAATAATAATAATAATAATAATAATAATAATAATAATAATAATAATAATAATAATAATAATAATATTAATAATCATAATAATCCAGATTGCTTTCATATATCTCCAGATAATGATGAGTGACAACCCAACGAGCGCTGCAGAGAGCGTCACCACAGCCGCAGACCTCGATGTCCGCCAAGGAGGAAGGTGAGCTGAATCACGTTGCTGATGAGTTTAAAAGAGGAACTTCTTCACCACCCTACAGGTCACGGGGCCACTTTGATTCGGCCAGATTTGGTCAAGCGCCACCGAAACTGGTCTTGCTAGCCCTGCCGCTCGTCTTATCCGCCATCGCGTCATTTGGAGACCAGCAAATCAGTTACAGCTAACAGCATTGATACACACCACAGGCGTGCAACTCCAACATCACCACAGCCACCAAACATCACCACTCTATCCAACGGGTTCCCTCCAGCAGGTTCAGCTCGAACGTGCCAATGCAGCAGCTGCCTCCATCACGGCGAGGGCGGCCGGAGGCTGGTAGAGCTCTGCTTAGCAGGAGACCTTTGGCCAGGGGCGGATCCAGTAGTTTTTTTTTGGGGGGGGGGGGCAACTGGCGGATCCAGACTCTTTCCGTGGGACATCTTTTTATGGCAAAAAAGTAACCCCTGAATCTGGAAAGTAATCTTTTTTATCCGCGGATTTGGGCTGGACACCTTAATTAGGCATTCGATATTACAAATGGACTTTTGGGGAAAACAATAACTTTTCTCGGAGAAAAATCACTTCTCGGGATTTTTCGATAAAAAGAGAGAGAAAAAAACAAACAAACAAAGCAAAAGCACGATTTTCCGTAGACACGCATAAGTAATAGTAACGTTTATCCCATACCAACTCGCAGGGGCGTTTAAGAAAATTATTGAGGTGGTCGGCTGAAATAACGAAAAAAATATATGCATTTTTGTTTATGCGTGCATTTCAGCCTTTGCAACAATTTTAATATTAATTTCAATGTTATAATAAGTATTTAGTTAGCGCCTCACGCGATTTTTTCCTGGTATTCCTGATAAAACTAAAAAATCAATGAGGTGGACCTTGTAGAGGATAAAAATGCTATTCATTCTATTCAGTGTTAAGATGAACCGAAAACAATGACGATGGCTTCGTTATGACGATGGCTAGGCCGATGTGACGCCACGAAGCGGAATACATTTTAATTTTATGTAATGGAAAAATACATTTTCATATTGGAACCAGACTCTAATTGTAGTTAACCCTCAGGTAACCCTTTTCCTGGTTGCACAGCTCAGAATGATGAAAATTATCAAAATGAAGGTAGTTTTTCATATGCCTCGGATAGTAAATCACGATGACCGGTGGCGGTTAGCACTCAACAGTCAACAGTACATATCATAATGATAACTGTATGATAACTGTACCTATATATCTGTACCAAACTGTAACAAGCAACTGGTAATAGTGCAAATGGTTTAAAAGCAGCAAGATTGAGGTAAAAATACTTTTCCGCACATAATGGTCTCTATGGATCTGGAGGAGCCTGGTGGGAGATGACTTGGGGACATGGTCCTGGTCTGGTCCCCACTATTAGCTCTACGGTCCAGCAAGTTGGGCACCGCGGGAGCAGCTTCCGGGTGCCGATTTCCGCGTCATTTCGTTCGCGTCGCCTTTTTGGGAACCCGGCAGACTAGCTAAACATGTAGCCCGCTTAAAAGTTAATATTTTATGAAGGGAGTGGAAATTCTGGACAGTAATTACCGCCAGGGAGTGCCATACACTATATGTAATTCGTTTCCAATTTCCCAAATTTGTATAAGCGATTTCTAAACTTGTGTCATGCCGCGAAGCGGCGCGAAATTTGCCAGTTTTTGATTGTGAATTGCTGAATTTTGACTGCTGCAAAGGCAATTTTTACGATAAATTTGACCTTTTTGGGAGAGGGGAAATGATAGTTTCAGGCCCTTAGGGGGGCAATGCCCTGTGCCCCCTGGATTCACCCCTGCCTTTGGCGACACTACGGACTGCGTCGGTCCGGCTCGCAGTTTCTTTTTGTTGTTGTTGTTGCTTGGATACAAATAATCGTGTATTGTCGGAAACTAGAAGCATGCCGTCGAATTGGCGCTGGATTATAGGTACAAGTATGATTAGTAATCATCAAACAGTTTGGCCCCCACACGTATTAGCGATCACTGCGGAATCAGCCGACAGGTGAGGGCGCTATTGACGAGTTTCTAAACACCACGGACGAACAGAGAAAAAACAACAATGGTGCACCCTTCCTTAGAAGTCACGAGATAAGCTCCCGATTAGTATACGTGCGGATAGTTATACCTGTATTCACAGATAAGCTAATCTACGGCGAACGCCGTCCATAGAAAATACCGGTGACTAGCACAACCTTATATCCACAGGGCGATGATCGGTGCCGTTACAAAAAAAACGTGACGTCATAAATCAGGCGAGTGACGTCACAGGTCCATCGTAATCAGGTGCTCATCGTACTCTGCTTCGGATGATTCAAAGCCTCAGAGCCGGATCAGTTCAATTAACATTCGAATAACCCAAGGGCAATAAAAAATCGGACGTCCCAAACATACATCTTTACAGTCTGGGTTCCGGGCCAATTTCGGGGAGCTGCCAGGACACTTCCTCGCGTCTACAGCCTTCGTGAGTGCTGGTCCCATCGCTGCAGTCCGCCAGATAGCTGCTGCGGCGCGTGCCTCGCGAGCGAGCTGGATGTGCACCGTTCTTGCCACGGCGGCTAGGCGCTGGTCTCATCGTCCCAGTCAGAGTCGGGCTCTGCCTCCGAGTCGACCTCGATGGCGATCCGGCGCGCCAGGATCGAGGCCACGTCGTGAGGCAGCTGCTGCTGCTCCTCCACGTCCTCCACCTTACGGAGCTTGAAGCCACCATCTCTGATGGCCTTGAGCAGGTCGCAGCGGGCGTCGTCCTGCGGTATCATGTTGGTGCGCGGAGCTGTCTGTGACGGCGGCGTCACGGCCTTCATATCACCGTTCGTCATATTTTTATCGCCAGCTCCGATCGTTACCTTCGCCAGGCCATTTACCAGCCCACCAATTTCTCCCGGCGGTGGCGGTGGCGGTGGCGGTGGCGGTGGCGGTGGCGGTGGCGGTGGCGGTGGCGGCGGCGGCGGCGGCGGTGGTGGAGGCGGCGGCGGCCCCTGGCCCGGGTGCACCAGTGGCGGTCGCTGGTGCGGTGGCGGCGGCGGCGGCGGCGGCAGCAGCACGTCGGCCCCAGCACGAGCGGCCAAGACGTCCTTGCTCGCGTGGTGGCCGTTTGCAGCCAGCGTGTTCAGCGACTTGGTAGACCGCGACCGCGAGCTTCCGCCCGACGCCGCCTTCTTCTCCGGTGAGGGACTCGGTGAGTGGGCACTGGTCGACCGCGAGGACGGGCTCTTGGAGCGGCCTCTCCGAGCGGACGCGTCCTTCGCTCTGGGACCTGGTGACGGCGAGCGGCCCCTGGACAAATTTATGCCGGCTGCCTTTCTAACGTCGGGGCTGCGCGAGCGGGACTGCAGTGAGCGCGCGCTGAGGTCGGAGCGGTAGCCCGAGTCGGCTCCGCGTGACCGGCCCTCTCCTGGTCGCGGCCTGCGTGAGCGGTCACCCAGGCGCAGACTCGGCGGGGTTGTGCTTTTGGCTCGCGGGCTCTCGGCATAATCATCGGGAGAGTCAGACCCTCGGTCAAGTGTCTTGGAACTCTTGCGCACCATGCCACCAACAGGAGCAGAGATCACTCGGTTTCTGGCCTGCAACGGCGAATCGTTCAAGAGGCCAGAGGGCGCGGAGACTGGCGTCGGCACCGATACCTTGAGGCTGGAGGAGTTGGGAGACGCCTTAGCCGGCGGCGGCAACAGCCCAGTTGGGGTCGGCGCGGAGATCTTCCTGTGAGACACCTTGTTGCCCGCCAGGTAGCGGTTGTCGTTAAGGAGCTCCAGCATGAGCGCATTATGACTGTCCTGTTTCAAGGTCTTGCAACTCGTTGTGTCCACCTTCGACATCTTCCTGCCATCTGTCGTCACGTCTTGGAACATGTCTTCGTTGACATAGGCGAAATCGCTGAAGATATCTTGGTCGATGGTTTTCATGATCTTCTTGTCCATCACCGTGAGCGCCGGTGTCTCTCGCAGGAACGTCTCGTCAAAGCAGGACCAGTCACGCGAGTTCTTCACACTCGGCTTGACAGGTGGCGACACCTTCTTCTCCAGCTTCTCCCAGTTGATGGCCTTGAAGAAGACCTGGTTGCGGATGCTGCCGGCGGACAGTGACTTGCCTCCAAAGTACCTGCTCTCTTGGCCTTTCGATGTGTGATCAGACGACCACCGCGCTCTCTCCCTTCGCCTGGCACAGACATTGCGGCGGATATAGAGAGTCTCCTCCTTGTCAACATGGATCGCACCGCGTGATCCAGTGTGTCGCCTCCTTCGTCAGCCTGAGAAGGTGAGTTGGCCTCCAGCACCGCTGTAGTGATCTATCATCAATGCAGCATGCATTTGCACGGATCCCTGAATGTGATCACATCGCAGGAGAGGTCCACCATGGCCTTTCTCTGCTTACTAGCGCTTGCTCGCTCGCTGCTCATGCTCCTGCCTCTGGTTGACTGCGCTGATGTGGCCACCAGAAGTCGCGCATGCGGTTTTGATCAGACACGTTCATTCGACACAGACCCATGTCAATGATGCGGGCGTGACCCTCTCCGTCGAGCACGATGTTATCCAGCTTGATGTCGCGGTTGACGATGTTGCGCGCGTGGAGGAACTCGAGGCCACAAAGCACCTCGGCGGCGTAAAAGCGGGCGCGATCTTGTTCGAAGCGTCCCGACTGCTGGATGTGGAACATGAGGTCGCCACCGTTCAGGAACTCCATGACGAAGAAAAGATGGGACGGTGACTGGAACGTGCAGAAGAGGTGGCAGAGGAATGGGTGCTGCGTCCCCATCGCCAGGACGTTTCGCTCAATCAGCGTGCACCCGACGTCGTCATCGTCGAGCACCACGTCTTTCTTGACGCACTTTATGGCGAACGACAATTTATGCGGAGCGTTCTTCATCTCCGCAAGCATCACTTTGCCGAAGCTGCCCTTGCCGAGCACCTTGAGCATGTTAAAGTCATTGATGGTGAAGCTCGGAACGTTAGGTTCGGGCAGCGGGTCGTCAGGCTGCAAATCCTTCCCGGTGGCCTCATTGCGCGGCGGTGACGGCGTTGCCTCCTCCGGGACAGCTTTGAGCATGTCTTGCAGGTCCTTCTGGCTGATGCCACAGTGGTTCGGTAGCATGGCTTTGCATTTCTTGTGGCAGTTTAGTCCACACGACTCGCACTGCAGACCCTGTTTGAGCAATCCGTACAGCAACGTCCCGCAGTGGTCGCAGAAAGTTGGCGTGCGGTAGCTGTGCACCTTCATACGGTGCGGGACGTTGATGTTGAAGCGTTCTCTGAGGACGACGCTTTCATCACTCTTGACAGGAGAGCCTGTACATTGTGCCAGGATTTTATCGTGACACTCGCGGTGTACCGAGCACTGACACTGTTTGCACTGGTAGCCCTGCTTATTGAAGCCCCACATGAACCTGCGACAGAATGCACAGAATACGAACTGTCGGAAGAACTTGGCGACGAACTTGTGACCACGTACTTCATGCACTTTCAGGTGCTTCACGGCTCCACGTCTCGCAGGGGTTGCTGTCTGCGTCTCGATCTCCATGCCCTCAGGCGTTTCTTCCCCCTCGCCATCGTCTGCCAGCTTCACCCGCAGGTTTAGCTTACCTGAAGGCTTGAGCTGCAGCACCACCTGCGCGTGGTTCTGCTTGTTGTCCTCGCACTTTTGCAGCAGGGTCGTGGCACCCACCAGTGTCTCCAGTTTGGTGCCCGACTTGGAGTTCAGCGTGATCTCGAAAAAGGACCTATCCTTGACGGGCACGACAAAGGCGTTGCGCAGCGATTGAACGGTAAAGGTGTGTTGGTGCACCAGAGTTGTCTTGCCGTTCTTGCCCTTGACGGCTTCCTTGCGTTCCAGCTGTGCTTTCAAACCAAGAGCGTCGGTGATCTCCATGGGACCGTCGCCGAAGTCGACGCTCCGCAGCGCCAGCGTGAACACCGGCGCCATCTCGAATGTGTCACTCCTCAACCGTAGAGACGAAGTACAGTCTCACGGAGTCCACCACACTGCCACGTATCTGGTAGCAATGATTTCAATATCTTGGACTACCACCTATTTAATAACTTAGAACTGTTCCTGCCGAGCACCTTTTGCCAGGAAATAACTCCTCACTGTGGTCGCTGATCACAACCCTGGTCCACCCACAGTCAGCCACACTGTGTCGTGTCTATCAGCACAAGCCCTCCTCGCAAGCTCCGACGCAGGTCCGTCACAGCACACCACAGCTCTTCCCGATCACAGAGCTCACCTTCGTTCCCTTGTGACGGTCCCGCTCGCGAGCGTCACTGTGCACCCGCCGCCGTGCACTCTGCCTTCTGATCTCATCTGAGCACACCGAGGGGCGCGGAATGCTTGCGACCCTCAGACAACTCCAGACAATACCTCTCTGTGGCACGATTAGCAACAATCTAATCGCGCGTTTGCAGGACGTGGCGTTCGCGGACAGCAAGTAAAAATCGGTGAAAAGCTTTCGTATCCCCTACCGATCACAATTGGAACATTTCAGTGGACATATTTAGGGCTGTTGCTTTACAAGATCGCTAGCAACGACTTGCCGTGTCACATTCCTGATAAAATTAACGGGTTTCTAATAATTAAGGCCCGCTATGCAGATGATAGTCAGATTGGAATTGTCGGTCCCCGCAACAGTTTAAAAGAGATGCAATACAGTCTTGAAGAGGTTTTGGACACAATGAACGACACAGTTTCAGCAGAGCGGCATGCAAGTGAATGCGAGAAAAACAGAGTTCATTGTGTGCGGCGATAGACGTCTGTTTATTATATTTATTTATTTTTATATTCTGTAAATTATATTTATTATTACATTCTGATAGCGATAGACGACCCAACATCCCACGACAAATCGATAAAAAATAAATTAATTTAACACCCTCATATTTGCAGGGACGTGGGAAGAACTTTCAAGTGGGGGGGGGGGAAACTTTTTGGTCGACCTGAGGTAGCAAAAATGATAGCTAAAAAGCGATATATCGCTGTGGTCACCACCCGTTATATCGCGAACAGAATTTAACGCCATATATCGCCACCCGTTCACCCGATTTATCGGAATCTATCCCCAATATATCGC
Organism: Semibalanus balanoides; assembly: GCA_014673585.1. Lineage (NCBI taxonomy): Eukaryota > Metazoa > Arthropoda > Thecostraca > Balanomorpha > Balanidae > Semibalanus > Semibalanus balanoides. The sequence goes on along the minus strand of VOPJ01014479.1, from coordinate 36,587 downwards.
CACCCGTTCTGGATGCGTCAATGCCGGCGACCGCCTTGATCAGGAGTTTCGTTTGTGACTAATTTTCCTTTTTCGACCCCTGGCCGACTCTTTCTGCTGAACGTCAGGGGAGCAGAGTTGAAATCATGCATCTATAATGACGCGTTTAACTTAAAGGGAATATAGCACCTTTAACATTAGTTTTTAACTGATAGCCAGATTGTCGGGTGTACTGAGAAACCTCTAAATCTGGAATTTTTCCTTCCAAAACGACCTAGTTGCTGAGTTTGAACGCAAAAACCGTTTGGGCATAATGGGCATTTGGGCCATATTACAAATTTAGTACGTTTCGCATACGTCATAAGTAGTTACTCCACTGTTCACGTATGCTGCCCCCATGTCCCTACCCGGCGCGACGCGAGCGCCGGTCGGACCCAGCAGTCGCGTTTCACTACCGGCACCCATCGTGCGGTGCCGGCACGCAGCTGTCAGCCTCCTTGTGACGTCACAACTCGTTTGGTACGCAATATGTGACGTCAACATGTAAACATATACTATTTTCAAATTACCAACAAATTCTTGACTTTTTCTCGCAAAATTGAATGCCAGGACCGTAATCAGGGCATTCTTCTCTATCATTCTACATACTTTTCCCAAGGTGCTATATTCCCTTTAACAAAATGAAACACCGTGACCTACCCCCATGACAAAAAGACTGAATGTTATTTTCTTTGTAGCGCCTAGCAATATTTCATAAATACTAGCATTTACCTCCAAAAAGCAATACAATATTGTGACCATGAGTATTTTATCTACCGTGATTGTGACCAAGAAATAGCTCTATCAACGCTACAACGAATAATCATATTCTATACCATGTGTGCGCTGTATTTAGCAGTACTTCCACGCTACGATGGTCAAATGTGTGGTGCCACTGTTTAGATGGAAAGATGCAAAACCAGTTCCAAAATCAATGCAGTTTAATTTTCTTTATTTTTTATTGAAACTGCACCTTTGTTTTACAAAACATAAACACATTTTCGTAGACAATGCTGTTGATCTAATTCAGTGTTACAAGATCATGGTAAAAGACGGGGGAGGGCCGACACCTAGCTCCAAAGTGGGGAGGGGGGGTTTTCGCCCCCCACAGGTCCAAAGTTGAGGGGGCGAGTTGCCCCCACTGCCACCACGATTCCCACGTCCCTGCATATTTGTGAAAATTCTGAAAATAGTTTGTATTGGTTATCTGGGGAGCTAAAGCCAGCTGCGACAGTTTTTTTTCTGTTCAGATCCACGGTCACCGAGCTATAGCCTCGGGCATTTTTGAGAGGTCATGTTGTAAGGCCATCTTTGATCGCCTGTAGCTTGAAAACGAACTATACAAACGTAATATAACTTCACACATAATGAATCGAAATCATGCGAGGAATTTTTTTGGCAATTTCCGATTTTTCTGATTTTAGTTGTTTTGCCCCGTGATTTTGAGACCTAGTTTTTCATGAAATACCTCGATCTGTGGCACCATTTTTTTTTTGTCTGAAGCCAACTCAGTCTTTACTAATATTCTTTCAAAAGAAAAAGTAAAAAAATGCGTTTTGCTTTTAAGCTTGGCAAAAACTCCGGTTGGGGCGCTGGGAACATATATCTGTGTATTTTCGGATTGGGTAGCGATATCGAGATGCAGTGAACACCAGTAGATAGGTCAAACTATTCTGGGAAGAAATTTTGAATATACCTTTGTGATCTAAGGTCAAGGTTATGGTTCTATTTAAGGTCAAATATTGCAGGTAGCGTTTTGAATACATTTATGTGTATCTCTGGACTGGGTAAAGATATCGACATGCAGTAAGCGACAGTGAATAGGTCTAAGTATTCTGTGACGAAAATATTCATATACATTTGTGATCTGAGGTAAAGATCAAGGTATATTTAAAGTCCAATATGTTAACCAGTAAGACGCCTTAAACGGCGAAGGACGAGCGAGTCCGAATAAATCCGCGTCAATTTACACCCGCCCAACAGAGGTTCTTTTTGTGCAAACATGCTTTTTTAATTATTCGCGTATGTGTGTTGCAGTCGCAAATTGGATCCGAACTAAATCGATACTTTGAACTAAATACATTTTACAGCGTTTATTGTTAATTTTTGCAACCCCCCAATTATAAGCCTTTCATGTTTTGTAGGCCAAAAAATTCAATTTTGGAGTGGTGGTATTAGATGGATTTGATTGCGCTTACAGCTGCATCATTTTTTTATCGTTTTTGCACCCTTTGGTTTGGAAGCTACGACGGTGTAATGAAGAACTATTACAAATCGGCAATTAAAATATTACAGACGGAGATTTATAACAGCAAAATACTGCATTAAAAACCTTTTTTTGCATGCGTTTTAGAGACGGTACAATGGTCTACACATGGTGTTTGTTTTCGTCGCTTCCCGCCATAGGTTCCAAGCACTGATTTAAATCGTAAGAAGCGTCATGAACAATTATTTCGCTGTTATAGCCAGCAATTTTGCACGGGCCACGCGCCGCTGAATCGACACATAGTTGCATACGCCGGACGGAGCTTTCTCTACAACATCTGTGTTTGGCCTGTGTCTTTGCGACTTTTGGCTGCCGAGAATAGGTCCGTATTGCAACGATGTTGTAGGTAATTTCGTGACGGAACAGGGAGTGCACGTGCCGCACGTGCAATCAACCCATAGCTTGACACTGTGCACATTGCCAGTTGTTGGTCTCAAACCACACACCAAATTCAGAGCACCAATCGGCCCAGCGTTGCGAGAGTTTTTGCGGACAAAACACTTTCAACACCCCACCTCACGCAGCAGCGCGCCACGCCGCAGTCGGTAGTCACCCAACATTGAGTCCGCACTGGTTTAAAAAAAAACAGGTAGGTTGGATGGGGCGTATTCAGCAAAGAGGCCCCGCTGTCAATCGGACGTGCGGTTCCAAAATATATGAGCTTCTCTCAAAAGCGTCACCCACGAGTCGGGTCGGGTCGGGTCGCTCATAATCAGATTTTTCCCATATACCACGTAAAGACGAGCGAGCGCACCTTTATATGACCTTGACCTTGGTAGAGATATCGAGATGCAGTAAATGACAGTGGATAGGGCTTAGTATTTTAAGACGAGAATGTAAGCACACTTGTGTTATTTAAGGTAAAGATCAAGGTCTATTTAGTGTCAAATATTGCAGGTGCGGTGGCGCTTGAAAACATGTCTAAGTATCTCTTGACTGGATAAAGATATCGAGATGCGGTAAACTACTGTGTTTAGGTCTCAGTATTCTGAGACGAAAAAGTAAATATTCCTTTGTGATCTGAGGTCAAGGTCAATGTTATATTTTAAGTAAAATATTTAAATTGTGACCTTAAATATGACCTTGAATTTAACCTCAGATCAGAAAAGTTTACGTAACTTTTTGTTTCAGAATGCTTGGATCTATTTACTGTCGTTTACCGCATCCCGATATCACTCTCCAGTCCAGAGATACACATACATGTGTTTACATACACATACATGTGTTCAAAGCGCTACCTGCAATATTTGACGTTAAATACGACATTGATTTTGACCTCAGATCACAAAAGTATATTTAATTTTCCCCTAAGAATAGTTAGAACTATCCACTGGCATTTACTGCATCTCGATATCATTACCCAGTCCAAAGATACACATATATATATATGTTCCCAGCGCCGCCTACCGGAGTTTTTGCCAAGCTTTAAAGTAATTTTTAAAGGCAAAGCGCAATTTTTTACTTTTTCTTTTGAAAGAACGTTGATAAAGACTGATTTGGCTTCATAAAAAATGTCACAGATCGAGGTATTTCATGGAAAACTAGGTCACAAAGTCACGGGGTAAAAAAAGGAATTTGCAAAAAGTTTCCTCGCATCATTGCGAACTAAAACATGTATACATATATTACGTTCCTGCAGTTCGTTTACAAGCTACAGGCGACCAAAAATAACCTTGCAACATAACCTCTCAAAAATGCCGAAGCTATAACTCGGTGACTGTTGATTCTCTATAGAGTTCAGTGTTGTTGATCTACAAAATTAAGACTGTTACAGCTGGCTTTAGCGCCCGAGATTACCCTATACACTAATTTTCAGAATTGTCAAAAATATGAGGGTGTTAAGCCTTGGTAGATTTGTCATGGAATGCCCCAGACGGCAGCTGATGCGTCTAAACGGACTCCCAACAATCAACTTCATGGGTGAGGTTATTCATTGCAAAGAGAAAGTAAAAAAATAGGCATCACTCTGGATAGTCTGTCATGGGAGCAGCATGTCAAGCAACTAACGGATCGTTGCTTTGAAATTCCGGTCGCACTTCTTCATGCTTAACAGGTGCTCACTGTAGAACAGTGATTCCCAGCCCTCCCGACACAATTACCCCTTTTCAGCAGTCAGAGGAGGCCATTACCCCACCCTTCAAAATTGACAACGATTTTTAAAAATAACGTTGTTTCCCAAATGCCAATGTGTTGGTTGCACCTGTTTACACACTTCCATCGGACTTTGGAGCGTTGCAACTCGCAATAAAACTAAGACTGAGAGCGCACATGTATTTAGTCCCTTTTCTCCACCAATTTCTCAATTCTGGGCTTCGTTGCCGACAACGCGAACCGAAAAGTTATATTGTTAGCCAAGGGCTGCATCAAAGCTGTCGTAGCGTAACATTTATGGTTTAACTTCACATGCCTTCGTTACCCCCGCAGAATGGCTCCGTTACCCCAAATGACCCACCGTTTGGGAACCACTGCTGTAGAAGCATTGCCGAGATTAATTGACGCCATGGTATTTTCTCATGTAAGATATTGTATTCAAGTGTATGGGAGTAGGGGAGACCGGGACACGTTCTGTCACTTTTTTGCTAATTGGCCCTGGCGGGCACACTTTTCAGAGTTGTGATTTGATACTTTTCCAATACTGTTACACAACGATCAATTAAGCTTTCAAATCGTTATTTAGAAGTTTCAAGAGGTATCTCCAGTTGTTTCGACACCAGTGTCGAAGACTCATTACAGAAACCTGCCCCATATAACGGGGCACGTTCTTCACCTAGTGAGGGCAAATTCTTCATTGAGGGCACTTCATGTTTCACCAAAGGTCGTTTTGGCGTCCCTGCAGGGGAGAAGAGGGTTTGCATTCATCGTTCACCATCAATAGTGTAGAAAAATTGACTGCTATATACGATCCCAACAACTGCAATGTTTTGCGTTTTCTTGGTTACCACGCACGAATCAGAGTCCCTGAGTACGCCGTATGATGTCATTTGAACTTTCCCTTTCATACATTCTAAAGACCATGACCATTAAAGCTTCAAAACGGCTTTTTGCATAAAAATCGGTCGAATGACATGGCTACAATGACCTTTCAAAAACATCAAATATTTTATACTTTGTTGCCCCTTAGCCCCCCCATTTTTGAATAAAAAAGCAATTTCGGGGTAAATAAATAAATATTTTGTCACGAGGAATCGAATGGTTTTCTTCCCATCGAAATCGGCCTAGTGGTTCCCGAGATCTCTGGGCAGAATCTGCCCCCGCATGTTAAGCGTAATTCTGGACCGCTCGTGAACCTGCATCGGCACATTTCCGATTCGTTTCGCTGTAGTGGTGTACCATATCTGAAACAAACAGACAATCATTTCTTATGTCATTTATCCCTATTCTGGAGGGATGAAAAGTATACGAATCTGTCGGGGGGGGGGCTCATTCGGCCCCCCCTTCAGATCTCGGCTGCCATAAGACTACGACACATGAAACTTAGATTGTAGTTGGTTCAACAATGAACTCTATTTTGTTAAATTTTGGTGACCTTGGATTTACCATCTTCAAGGTCAAATGAGCTTCGTCATCAAAATACACATTTGTCTAAACATGATATTTTCAGGAAACCATTGCCATTTATCTCGGAAACGATGGCAGTTAGGAGGGAATCCGAAAAAAAAGGACTGGAGAGCAGTTTTAATTGTCTTTCGGCATGTTCCCATCATAAATGACCTCAGGTCACGGTTTAGCTGTAGGAGCGTCAATAAATGGTTAAAAACATGTTTCTAGCCAAAAGTCTTGTCAGTTTACACAACTTTTATCTGAAGACATATAGAGCAACTTATTTTGATACCATTGTGTTTCTCTCGTCATTGCAGTTTGAATCAATACCAAATTTTCAAATCGAAAATTTGACCCGGTCAAAGTCAGGTTTCCCGCCCAAAAGGCCAAAGGTATATAAGTAGGTCAAACTGCATATCAAAAGGATGCGTATTGACAAGACAAACGTTTGAGAATCATTACGAGTCTCAATATTGTTTCGTGTCAACGATATTTGATTAAAAAAGGTGTTTACCTTGAATACCTTTCAAAAGGTCAACTCACTAAAAATTGTTTCCTCTTTATCAAGAAGGCCTGAGATGACATTGATACTGAAATAATTGTATTATGTATTGCGTAAAAACCATTGTTTTTCGATTTTTCACCATATATTTATGTTCGAAGGTTAGCATTTTGACCTGACATCAGGTCAGCAAATATTAGATATCGCCCTGAAACATTTCAAAACATATTATTAGCATGTTTTTCTCTACATATGTTCCGGTTTTCAAAACCTCATAAGGAAAACAAAAAACTTGTATCCTTTTGCTAAAACAAAAAGTTTTTCATAAATTTTGGATTTCAAAACTCAAAAATTTTTGAAAGTTTCGAGATAAGCCATCTGATATAAGAACAATCAATTCTCATCGATGGTGTGTTTTGCTAACAAGTTCCTTCAATATACAACTCTCCACGATGCCTAACGCAAATCCACAGATTTTATCAAGCGGCCAACACGCCCCTAAAAACGGTCTTGACCCCCCTCCTAATGCCGTTAATTTAGAAAAAAAGTAACCATTCGAGCGCAATGAAATGTTAGGAAAAATCAGCAAGTTTGAAAGTTCTGGGTTGATTATGGATGAACTGTACGCGAAAAACTCTCAAGGTAGGGCCGATTCGCCCCCCCGACCAGTGATAGGGTTATAAGCGATACGACTAGGAATCATGAACAGATGTCAGTGACAGAACCTGCCCCAACAATTGGTGACAAAAACCTGCCCCACTCAAGGTAATTTTTCGTTTACTGAAAACTTGGGAGAATGGGCAGAATAACGCTCAGCACAATGTTCTCACATTCCTATAGGCCCATGACAGCATTCAAAGACACTATACAATTATCTGAATGGCCACAAATACAAATTTAGTTCACTTATAAAAAGTTTGGATTTCTGTTGAAAAACAAACTTTTCCTAATTGGACCAATCTGGTCGCAGCCATGTTTGCTTTGGATAGTACTAGGCCACTGCATGCACCAAAGGAACATAGTTACCGAAACAACAATATACCGCGGATGGATAGTTCACGAGGAAACCCCGCTGACATAATGTGCCCCGTGACAGAACGTGCCCCGTTCTCCCCTACGTACCAGTTCCGGTGCAATTGGTAAAATTCAGAAGATATTTAACTTTGCAGCTCGAGTGCTTTCAGGTCGCAGGAAATATGACCATATCTCGGACTTGCTGAAATAATATGAATGGCTTTCGGCTGTCCAGTATATGTTAATAAATTTGATCTTTATCTGCTTCAAAAAATTATTATAAGTGGAGAACCCTCGCTACTACCGAGCCGGTTAGTTTTCAACCGAGACGTGGTTGGCCGTCACACCCGTCGGTCAGACCAGTTGGCTTTGCCCAGGCCCAGAACCAATCACGGGAAGCGAAATAATCTGCATAGGTCGTCATCGCTGTTCAATAGTTATTTTGGCTCTATTAGTGGATCTGATATCCTATCCCGGCTTTACTGGGATCTGATCTGAACACCATTGACAGGGAGGGGGGGGGGGCGTTGAAGGTTATCTTCCGAACCGATGATCGCAGCGAGACGCGCAAGGCGACATTCGAAAGCGCTCATTGATACACATCTAAAGCGCGCACGAAAATTTTCAAATTAAGGTCACATGTCAGGTCACGGTCAGGTCAAGGATAAAAAATCAAGGTATTTTCGTTTATGGGCCATACATTCCATCCAAAGCCTCCTCTTGCGCATGATCACCCAAAGTGCTCTTAAACGTATACTTCACATCCCGCATGATCGAAAGTGAGATTATTTGCAAAAATCAAAGGTCAGTCATGTCACAAAAAGTCACTACTTTGTGCTTGTAACCCCTAAAGAACTACTCATATAAAATAGGGACAAATAGTACAAAACAGAAAACTTTGCTTTTGGAATAGCGCAAAAACTGGAGCCAATCGGGAAAAACGTATAGCAATTTCAAATTCAACACCTCAAACTTAGCCAGGATCAGTTCAGAAACCACTGACCTTATGGAAAAAGTTTCCAAACGCAGGCCATTGTTATTGTTGAATTACTTCTAGTGCTATTGTTGAATTACTTCTATCCATGGTATCCATGGTAATCCATGGATACCATGGACACCAAATCCATGGTAAGAACGTTTCTGGAAATATAATAGAAGGGGTAGCTTGCTGGGCGACACTGGCGAATTCAGACTCTCTCCAGAGTGAGCGACGCGGGGTCTTTTCTCCACGGATCTGGGCCGGTCACCTTATTTTTGTATTTGAGCTTAAAACATGCATTTTTTCGGGACAAAAAAAAAACAAACAAGCCTTTTTTTATTTATTTTTTGAAAAAATCACACAAACTGCGATATTCCGTAGCATATACACATATAAGTAATAATAACATTTATCTCATACCAACTCGTAGTGGCTTCACCGATTAATTCTAGAGTGGGGGTCTGCTGAAATGATTAAAAATATGTCACCATTTTTTCAGCGTTTATTGAAGCCTTTGCAACACATTTAATTTTGATTTCCATGTTATAGTAAGTATTTAGTTATTCACCGTCGCGTGCGATTTTTTTCGGGTTTGCCTGATAAAACCCAGAAAAAATATAGGCGGTGGGTCTCGTAAAGGATAAGAGAGTAGAAATTCGAATAATTCGATTCAGTATTACGACGAACCGAAGACGATGGCCACCGATGTGACACCCCGAAGCGGCGTAAAAATGTGAATTTTAGGAAGTGTGAAAACTACATTTTCATAATGAGACCAGACCGTGAGTGAAGCCAAGCCTCGGGTAACCCTTTTCCTGGTTGCTCAACTCGGCATGATTACAAATATTGAAATGAGGGTAGTTTTTCATATACATTTGCCTCGGATAGCAAAGCACGATGTCCGGTGGCAGTCAGCTCTCAATAGTACATATCATAATAATAACTGAACCTATGCATGCATCTGTTCCAAACTGTAACAAACATCTGGCGATAATGCAAATGGTTTGAAACCAGCAGGACTGAGGCTGAAATACTTTTCCGCATATAAATTGTCCCTGTGGATCTGGAGGAGCCTGGACAGACTAAGCTGGTGGAAGATTACTTTGGGAGATGGTCGTAGTCTGGTCCCCACTATCAGCTCTTCGGTCCAGAAAGTTGGGCACCGCTGGAGCAGCTTCCGGGTACTGATGTCATCGTCCTTACGTTTGCGTCGCCTTTTTGGGAACTCGGCAGGGTAGCTAGCTTAACAATTACCTTCAAGGAGAGCCTTTATCAGACACTTCATGGAACTAAGTTATCCATTTTCCTAACGTACATTTCCTAATTTGTGTAAGCGATTGCAAAAGTTGTGTTAGGCCGCGAAACGGCGCGATTTTTTCAGTTTTTGACTGTAAATAGCAGGATTTTGACTGCTGCTAAGGCGATAAATTTAATTAATTAAATTTAAATATTTTTTTTTCTCGATAAATTGTTCTCTTTGCCCGTTTTTTTTTTTAACTTTTCAAAAAATTTCCGCTTTGTCGTTTGACCGCCCCTGTAGCTCAGTGGGAGAGCGCTGGACTTCTGACCTATCCCGGTAGTGGTAGCCCGGGTTCGAGTCGCATCGGCGCTCGCTATTTGCTCTTGACTGGGATGGCCTGCGGCCGCTGGCAGCGGTCGCATTCAAGGCCAGGTGACGTCAGCGAGCGGGGCGGACCGTGTCCAGGTATGTCGGGCACGTACAACTTTCGTCTCTAAATTCTGCCGGCCAACAGGAATTGCACGATCGGGTGGTGGGGTCAGGGCCCGCGCAACTGAACAAGCTCTGTGCTTAGCGCTGGTCCTGACCTCGGAAAGCCATTCATACAAAACATTAGGACTAAATTGATACAAAAAGTTATTATAAGATCATTATTTTTCACGTTAAGCAGGGAACGCACGGGGGGCATACTTGTGCTGAATGCCCCCCCCCCAGATTCCTGCCGGGGGGGATTTGCCCCTAATGCCCCTCTGGATCCGCCAGTGCTGGGCGATAGCGAAGAAGATTAGCGATAATAAATGTCCACGAACAAACACTCGCGAAAATAAGTTTCCCCTCCAGGGGCGTATCCAGGGGGGCCAAAAGGCCATGAATATGCCAAGGCCATGCCCCCAGGTCCTGAACCGCAATTTTTCCTGCCCAAAAACGGCCAGACGTACAGCAGTGGATGGCTGACACGGCTCTCCCTCTCCCTCCCCGGTCAACAACTTCTCGCTAGCGGTCTGCTACCCCTGGTCAACAACTTTTGTTTTTGAGTGCGACTGTGACTGCGTCACCCCCAGTAGGGGAGAGTGCCCACCAGCGAACATGGTGCCTACAGTGAACAGGTGCCCCTCCAGCCTATATGAATAATGTGATAATTTTATCGATGTCGGTAGTAGCTGACACTAAGCGATGATATAACGATACAAATGACTTGAGTCTCAAAATTCCAAATATTCGAAAATGTCACTTATATTTTCGGAACACAAACCTTCATCAGGTGACTGTTTTGGAGTCCCTGAATGAGTCACCTGATTGAAGGTTTGTGCCGAAATATAGTGACCCTTTTTTCGAATATTTTTGACATTTTGAGACCTCAAGTCATTTGTATCGTTATATCTATTAATTATGCCAAGTCTCAAACAAGGGTTAAACTTAATTTATGAAAAATTTGGACTAAGCGATGATGTTTAAAGTGGTGGACAGCAATGGCTGCTCTCATTTGATTCTGTCAGGATACAAATAGTTAAATATTGTGTTTGCCGTTTGATTTTTGATTAGCGTTTTTTGCTTCCCAGAAACGTTTTATTTTTATACTTAGTGAAATTAACTTAACACCATTTGCGATGTCCATTGAATGATGATATAGTTTGCAACAGCAATTTATTTTTTTTCCCTCAATTTTTGTTTTGTTTTTCAATATGTTGTACTACAACATATTGAAAAACAAAACAAAAATTGAGGGAACAAAACAAAAATTGGGGGGCATACAACTTGTATGCCCACCAGTGAACATGGTGGGTGCCCAATAGTGAACAAATATACACTGGCGGATCTTCCTTTCGGAAAACCTAAGCTTTTCGACAGTGAATGCAGGAGATATATTGGTTAGGCTGATTAACTCCTAAAAGGGCTCTACGGCCAGGACCAAGGGAATCATCACGTCCCATGAGGACCCATTCTCGTTACAGCATTCAGAGTTGTTGTTTTATTATTGTCGAGTGTCACAGATATTGTCAAGTGTCGAGTGTCAATGGATTGTCAACAAACATCAAGTGAGCATCAGCAGAAAACCACACCGCCCACCTATTCTCATGGTGAAAGTCCCCTATTCACTGGTTGAATCCCCCCTGTTCACTGTCTCTACCTCCCCTGTTCACTGATGGGTACCCATCCCCACCAGTGAACAGAAAGATCCAAAAAACGAAATTAGTGTAAAACTCACATTTTGTATTAAAGGGACACTGCCACCTTAGCATTATATTTGAGTTGATATAGCCATTTTGGCTGCTTGGCATTGCAATTATGTTGGTATAAGTGAAAACAAACCACTGAGGTCGATAACAGAGATTCGAGTTTGGTTTTGACATCTGTAACATCCCAGTCCCCCATGTATTTGAATGGGGGCCGTGAGCCGATGTTCGTAGCTCTCTCTTGCTAAAATATTTATTAAATTATTACAGTCGACTTGTTTTACCTTGGCCATACATTAGCCATTCACTAGTCATACTTATGGCAGGTGATTTTTTTTAAAATCCTTCATATGACGTCATCAGCCCAAATATTTAAAATGCATTTTTCATGAAATTCAGCAAATGATTGTGGAAGAAACAAAGTCATAATCGTGTTCAGCAGCAATTACTCATATTAAATGCACCACAAAAACGGCGTACATTTGAGAACTTTTTGGAAGGTGTCAGTGTCCCTGTAAGTTAAATTAATTTGCTTATGGCTATTCCTTGGTAGTAATGTAAGGAATTTATACACGAAGTTTCAGATCTTCAGGACAAAACGCAAAGCCAGTAGACTGATTTTTAAAAAGGAGGTGTTGGCTGGTGGGCACTCTCTCCTACAAGATTCGTGGGGACGCCCCATGCCGAACAAGGGAGCAAGCTCGGCGATAATCCCGTCTCCGGCGGTCGTTATCATATTGCCAGCAGCTCATATCAGTATCTGCGCCTGATAGCTGATCACGCTGGCGGCAGCTGCAGATGGTAACGTCTTCAGTGTCCTCGACGACCGCCGGGCAGCGCTACAGATCAAGGTCATTCGATTGCCGCGGATACAGGTCACACAGGGACTGCTCGCCTGACGATGGTGCAAAGTGTATACCTCTGCAAACTAAGGTTATCTCATGACATATCATGGATTATCTGATGGTGTAGAGCTGTCAGTGAAGGAAGCTAGACTATTTTATTTATTTATTTATTTATTTAGACGTACAACGACATCCACAATACATCCACACTAATGCCACACTAATGCCAGGACAGAACATGGGCTATACGGCTGACGATGTGGTTCTCTATGAACTCTGTGAAGGAAGACGGTCTGATCCAGAGGTGAAGATGGTGAAAACGTGGCGCAATATTACGAACATATGTCGGGTCATGATCATAATCAGCATACACATAGAAGACGCTTTCTGCTGAGATCTCCTGCATTACTGTCGTCGTATGTAGAAGCTAGTAATACAAAACATATGCAGCTGTAGGCTGTAGCAGCTGTCATGTCATATCAGCTGTATGTCAGCTGTAGCAGTTTTGAGCTCCTCCCATAAGTTCCAGAATTTCCATAAATTGAAGCGCGTTTGCATTGTTATTTGCCTCTATCTGATCAACTAACCAACGAAGTAGCTCGTTTTACATCCGTCGCCGCAGCTAGTGCCCAGCTGGACTTGCCGATGGAATGCCCGCAACTCCTGTGAATCACCCCCAAAACTGGTCCGATGAACGACCCGCGCCGCACCGCTGAGCTCGGTACAGCGACAACGCAAGAGATGACGTCACCGGCCGTCCAGCTGTGACGTCATCGGTGGCAGTGTTCCCGGTATCGGCCACTGGCTTCAACGAGGCGCCGCGGCAATAGAGGCGATATTTCACCGGTCCAGTTTTTTTTTTTTTTTTTTTTAGACGTACAACGACATCCACAATACATTCGGTGGCTTTTCATGCCGAGGTGACGATGAAAAATAACAAAAAACTACATGGCAAAAGGAACGGATAAGGATAAGGAGATTTGAAGTGGTGTTGGTAAGAACTAAGATTGCTGCTGCTGCCAGCATTGGCGCTGCGCACATCTGCAGTCTGTGAAGGATTAGGTAAAGGAATAACGCTGGGTCCCTAAAACATAAGACATAACAAAGAAACAATAAATATAAAGATGAGTTCGCTGTTCGATGATGCTCGATGATGTTCGATGATGTTCGATGTCATAGGATCGGCGCCCGTACCGTCTTCAGCCCCATCGTTACTCTCCCGAATCAGGACAGGTTCGCGCAACAGCAGCAATTTCCAGCAACGACGCACGTCACCAGATACAAAAATAAGCCCAGCTGATCGGGAAAACAGTTCCCTGTGACCGTTCAGAAACTCAAAATGACCAAATGTATCAACAATATAATGACAGCTCGTCAAGTGATTGTGCCGGAGGCCCAGGACGGTCCCGTATTCCAGGGGCGGCAGGACTTTGACCACGCCCGTATCAGGCGCCGTAGCAAATTTTGTGCTACTCACATGCTGGTGCACGTTACATGCGCGAAAAGAAAGTGCCAGTCCCTATTTGGGCTACCAGATCATACAATCTTCACCAACTGAAGCACAATTAACACAACTTTATCACACAGATAAACTCCATTGCATGATATAATGCTATAATGCTCCTCTAATATACTGAGTATTTAAGCCACACCTATTCCTAGTACCTAATATTCTACATGTCATCTGGGGCTCCTAATATTCTACGGTCATCTGGGGCTCCAACTACCACTCATCTCTAAAACCTATCATCACGGTTCAAAAACGTGCTATACGTCTTATAATGGGGGTTGATCCCAGAACTTTCCACTTCTCGTCTTTTTCGTGAGCTCCGAATGCTGAAAATTCGTTGACTTGTTAAATACCATATGCTGTTAAGTTTTACATGACTTCATCGACTGGTCGAGTTTCCTACCAATTGCATACATTATACTACATACGCTCATGTGAATAGACCAACACGACACATACGCCACTCCCAAGGCATACCACGAACTACCGCCGAAGTTGTCCACCGAACTATCGACTCACAAATTATCGGACAATATTCACTTTTGTGCTGGACCGGTTCCTGTGGAATGATGTCATAGCCACGTTGGTTCCTAATCTGAATGACAATTCCCCAGATCAAAAGCCTTGTTTAAAAAATTGTCAAGATTAATTTTCATCGATTCATTATTAAGGTCGCCATACAGCTAGGTATGTCTGTACGATTGTTAGTTTAGCAGATGTTTTATTGATGTATTATTACACTCTTTTCCAACTGTATGCTCTGACTTTTTAATAATAACTTAAATTATACTTTTTGCCTCATTAAATGATTATAAACGAATGTTTGTCACTGCACTCATTCACTTTAGTTGTTCCTCAAGTAGTATAACCATGAATGTTACTTGCAAAGCTAATTCAGCTGGAGGGGGGGCCCCCCTGCCCGCCCCCAGGGTTTTTTTTTGGGGGGTGGCCACAGGTAAACTAGTAACCTTTGCCACCCACTCGCAAGTCACTTAAGCCAGTAAAAGTATATTGCATATCAAGAGTATTATGAAATAATTTTGGCCATTTAAATCATTACCCATCTGAACCTTGGTAATTATATATATTATTACTATGTATGATACATGTAATGTATACGTATACTATTTGGATTGTATAATATGTAACTGTATAATATGAAATCAAATAATTGAATTGTAAAAGTAATTGTGTTAAGTATATAGTTGTAAATAGTGTATAGATATGGTACTTGTACAATATGTTATTGTATAATATGTATTGTATGTATATTTATATATTATATATACTAATATGTATAGCATTACAGGGAGGGATGCAGTATAATATCAGTATACATACATATCGAATGTTATGTCTTAATACTTGTTGTATGTTATGTAGTTTATATGTGTCTGGTTTTAACATCATCAATGCTTGTGTATATTTTACCTGGGTCTATTATTAAATGTTTCCGTTGTGTTAAATATACCACCGGTGGAAACCGGCAAACAACAACAACAACAACAACATGTATGACGTAACTAACTTCTACAGGCAGAACCTAAATCCGATGGGTAGATGAGGCAGTATAAGCAGATCCCAGCGACCTCCGACCTTCGCTGCGCTGCTAGGCTGGCACCAAGGCCTCCAGAACCGCCTACATTATTTGATCTGTCCCGGTGGCTCCCGAGTTCCGACGTCTCTGTCCCGGCGGCTCCCGAGTTCCGACGTCTCTGTCCCGGTGGCTCCCGAGTTCCGACGTCTCTGTCCCGGTGGCTCCCGAGTTCCGACGTCTCTGTCCCGGTGGCTCCCGAGTTCCGACGTCTCTGTCCCCCGAGGACACGCGAGTGATCGATCGGCAGCTCAGTAATCAAACCAAGTGGCGGACGACCAACACCGCGATGTCATGTGCGACTCATAGATATCTGACGCTGGGGTTAATCCTTTGACCTCACTGGGGTGCAATAAGGCCTGGCTCCACTCTGCAATCATCTGACCTTACCGAGGTCAAATCATCTGACTACCAAGGTTCAATGCGGTCTGACCCCGCCGCCCAGTCATCTGACCTTTATCGAGGTCCAACAGGACCTGAACCCATCGTTCACTCCCTTAGCCCTTTTTGTTTTTCTTCGATCGATATTTTCCTGCGGCATCATATTTGCTAGCATCTCAATGTCTAGGTATTGCCAAATATTTCATGGTGCTTGATGCATCCATATTTTAATCACATAAAAATGCTGAACTACAAACAATCTTAGGTACTAAGTTGGCACACAAAATGCAAATTCACCTTCTACACCCGCCCAAAAGCCAAGAAGATCCCCTAAATTGACACCCGGCCCAGACACTTAACGACACTACGATGACCACGGTATTATTGAATCCCAGCACATCGAGAACACTCCAATGAAACTCATGGTGGTGAACATTGACTCTGAGTGCCCGCCCCCTCCGAATCACCCCACCCCGACCCTCCCCGGTCCTACCACCGCGCGGATTAGCCTCGGCGACGCCTCAGATTCAGCACTCAGCCGAGTCTCGACTGATCTGGGCTATCGTCGCCGCTCGCCGGTCGTCACTCCCGAGACGCCGACGTGTGTCGCGCTGTGACACGCGTGCCGTGGGAACACCGGAAGTGGCGGATTTCCGGCGACTAACGAGGGCCAGGAGACGGCGGCGAGTCCCCAACCCAGCTGTCGGTGCCCGGCAGACGGCGAAGTTAACCAGGAGAACGCCAGCTGCCACGGCAGCGGCGCTATTTCAGTACAAACTCGAAACTCAAACTTGTAGAGTTAGAAAGACGCCGCTGCGTCCCAGCAGGGTAATCAACTAGGTTTTCGCCGGAGGTAGCCAAGTTGCCCATGGCCGGGGGAAACATACTGGAAAAGCTAATACAAGACAGAATTAGGATTACACGTATATTGCAGGCATCCAGCGCGTGGGCATAAGTACGCGCACACGCACACGCACACACACACACACACACACGCACACGCACACACACACAAACCAGAGGTTTGGAGCATCTCGCTTGTAGATAATAATATGATGTCGGAGAGTCACCGTTCAGGCAAAAATCCGAGTGCATCGATATTTAGCTAGCAATGTTTGGTTACTATCAGCAATTGGCCCAATAAACATACTTTTAAAGGTCCTCTGCAAGATAATGGTTAGCAGGCGAAGCAACTGATACGACAGTAAGTCCGCAAACAGTATAATGATTGGTTGTAAATAGCCAAAGGCGGATCTAGACCGAGTAGTAAAGAGGGGGGGGGCAGTCCCAAAAAGCACATACAACTCTAAAAGCTAATCGGATATCGTTTGCCTATGCATTGACAGCAAATTGAAAACAAACTTTCTTTAGTACAAGTTGCTGATATTTTCTTCTATATCAGGAAACGTGTCAATTTTGCAACGATTTCAGGCGGTTATGGGCAGTCTTTGGCCACCTTAGGATCCACCCATGTAGATAACTCGCAAATCAACAACCAGTTTAGACATATTATGTCTGAGACCTACAGTGCTGCTCGGCTAAGAGTAAGTAGCTGTTTTCACAATGGATTATTTTGCGCGAAAAGTTTTAAAACATCTTAAGATGTTTTGAAATGAAAAAAGGGACGTGGCGAAAAAATGTTTTTCAATCCTGAACAGGTCCAGGGGCAACAGAGATCGGATTCCGACCAGAACAGTGTGAAACATTTGGCACAACAAATGAACTGGAATCAAATCAGTTTAACACCATTGTCTTGTCACTCGTACAAACACGGCAGACCGAGCCTGTCAATCGATGGACACCATATTACCGATGGAAAAACAATGGGCCAGCCAGCTCCGTTTTGCCGTGAGTCCGAAACACGAGAGTCCGAGTCCGAAACACGAGAGTCCGAGTCCGAAACACGGGAGGATTGACAGTGGTATCTTCGGATGCCAGCCATTACCAGCCATTAACAGACAAAAGGACGCACTGATAACAGTCTGACAATCAGTCAAATGGATTTGTTTCAACATCAATTGACCTTTACAAGCAATACATACAAAACAACGCATGCCAGTTAAAAGTCTGACATGAATTGCTACCGATTTTGTGAGCGCATTTACTTCCCGTATAACTTACACAATTATAAATCACCGATGATGCATCAACGCAGTCAGAGTCACCAACACAGTTACCATTTGGCCACCGAAAATAAAATGCACTTTCCACTTAATTTTATTTTAATTAAAATTAATTAATAATTAATACAACGCCCATGAGAAGCCCGTTCACCGTCAATCGTCCGGATACGGTGGTCTCGAACGGCTCGCCTTATCCGCCCGTTATTGGAGCGTGACGGGGCGGGCAGTGGCGGGGGCGGGCGGGGGCGGGCAGTGGCGGGGGCGGGCAGAGGCGGCGGCCATTCAGCCTGACGTCATTAACCAGCTCGCGGCTCGCAGGAGGCATACCATCTGACCACAGAGGTCAGGAGGTCAGGAGGTCAGCCGACAGCCGCCAACCTAACGCCGGTGTGATGACTGCGGTGCGTTAGGGTGTGTTGGGTGTGTGACTGGGGTATAACGAATGGGGTGTGTTGGATGTGTTGACCACCGGGGTGTGTTGAATGGGGTGTGTTGGGTGTGCGACTGGGGTATAACGAATGGGGTGTGTTGGGTGTGTTGACTGGGGTGTGTTGGGTGTGCTGACTGGGGAGTGTTGGGTTGAGTTGACTGCAATGTGTTGACTAGGAGTGTGTTGACTAGGAGTGTGTCGACTAGGGGTGTGTTGGCTGGGGTGTTGATATGGGAATTGGGGTGTGTTAGATGTGGCCGAGGGTTTGCTGTGGCCAGCCGCCTGCAGGCATGACCGAGTTTTGTATCAATAATCGAACAGGTTTGAGGAGGGGCAGGTCAATTTCCGGTCACCGCATCGATGCGTTTGGCTGACTGAGCGATTGAAAGGAATATCTATCGGCGGATCCGGCTGGAAAAGGCGGACACACACACACACACATACACGCGCCGCCGCCACCAGAGAGCAGCGGACAACAGGCCGGCAAATATGCTCTGACGGTCCGGCAAACAGCCTGAGCTCCTCCAGTCGTCCAGGTCGATCAGAGACAGCGCCGGGGGAGGAGGAGCCGTCGAGGGCAGAGCGATGGGAGAACCGAGACGACAGAGCGGGGGAGTACCGGGGAAGACATAGAGAGCGGGGAGGGTACCGGGGAAGACAGAGCGAGGGGAGTACCGGAAAGGCAGAGTGTGGGAGGAGGTACCGGGAAGGAAAGGTGAGAGAGAGGGAACTATGCGGCGACGGAGGTCGCGAAGGCGGTGTTCGACATGTCCGTGTGGACACACTAGCTGGAGGAGACCACAGCGGATCCGGCAGAGAGACACATCACACAAGTACAGAGTTCACGGAACGGTAACAAGTTTGAACCGCAATGACGATCGACAGGCGCCAACTCGTGACGGAGCATCAGCACTGCCGAACGACAGCAGCCCTCATCAACGGCACCATCATCGTCGCTGTCAGCAGACTGCCCGCGCCTGCTGAGCGCGGCTCCCCTGCATACGAGTCCCATGTCACAAGATGCAAGCTATGGCCACAGCATAAGCCAGTCGGGCGGTCATGGGTGCTCACTGCCCACTACCCAGTGAGCACGAGACCCCGCACTGGTCCCTCTGACATTGGCTAAAGCACGGCAGTGAGCACGAGACCCCGCACTGGTCCCTCTGACATTGACTGAAGCACGGCTGGCCACGGACGGTCAATACAGACCAAATATAGACCGAGCGAACGGCGCTCCGCCTACAGTTATCGCTTATCAACGACAGGCATCAGGTCTGCAGCTGCCCAGAGAGATCAATATTGTGTGCCGACGGCGCTGTCATTAGAAGGAGTGTCACGATCCGTTTGGAAGCGACGGGACATTTCATCAGGCTGGTGGTTGGTTGAAATATTATCGACCCGGGAATATACGAGTTGTCTAGAATATTGGAGTTTTTGGAAGTAAGTGATGCAAATTTCGCTCAAAAAGGACAACGAAATTCATTTGAGTTATATCAGCTGCATCCATGTAGGAAATAATATATAATCTACATCGATAAATAATTGAACACTGCTTAAAAAATTCGTGACAACTGCCAATATGATGATAGTTAAAGGTGAATTATTTCCTTTAAGACAACGGAATGTTTAAGTCCAAATGCTTTCCGGATAAACGCACGATTTTCCATAACAAAATCAGTGAACACCATTTTTTGCGATTTCGACGCTGCAAATATTTTCAGCTAAGATTTCACTCACTCATCAATGAATCTCAAAGATGCCGATTCGAAACACAACACGACACAACACAAATTGAGACCCAACAGATCAAGCTGCAAACCGGGCCGGGAATGGGTCACTTCAGAACGGAGGTGGGTCCCATCACCAGTGAACTCGAGCCGGTCGGCAGACCAGGGCACGCGAACTTCAGCCATCAGCTGACCGAGTTGAATCCGGGAGCTAAGCTGTCCTGCGCTTCCCACGGGCGTTTCAGAACGGTATTACTCTGTCCGAACTGCGATCCCGCTCGCAGGCAACTCTTGGAAAGGCCACGGCGGATTTATATCGTCACAGGAGGTTGCAGATCGCACCGGGAGGGATGCAGCAGACCTATTCTAAGCATTCGAAATCATCAGCAGTCGTAAGTGGATTTCCTGCACTCCGAAAAGTTGACGGACGACACTGTCGTAACATAATCATACAAGGCGTACAAGCAGAACAAGCTTGACGTATAATTGTAGCTGACGTACGAAACACACAAATTGATCGTAACTGAGGTACGAGCATAGCACTGAGCACAACACAACCGCAATAAACGTACAGAACTGTCACAACATAACCGGAAGTGACGTATCAACATCACCAGACGACCGAAACTCAGGCGTGCGTCACGAACACCAACAGTAATCAGTTTAAAACGTAACCGTACTTCAGGGGCGGCAAACAATTAAAAACGCGTAACATGATCTTCTGGCGATTTTTGAAATTGTTTAGCATCCTAATCATCAGCGTTTGATAACATTAGTTACACAGTGCCCTGATTTTCACATCCCACAACTCATCGATCCGAGTGGAGTAGTCAAAGACCAAGAACACGGAAAACATGGGAGTGGCATATTTCGTCCTTGACCAAACAATAGAACCACTACTGCTGCTGGCCAAACCATGTCTAATATTGATACGTTTCATTAACGAGCCGATGCTATCGATGCTCGTTAAGGCAATCAATCAATGCATGTAATACCTTGAGCCATTAATTTTCAATGTGATGACGTAATTCCGGTCAGTACAAGACGTCTGGAGGCCTGGACAGAGCAAATATGAGCAGGGCGTATTTTTGCTGAAACCTTTCAAAATTGCAACCCATGTAAACTGTATGACACTGCTGGCAGTCAATGCCTAGCTGGCTACATCTTGATGATGATGATTGTGGCTTTAGGGCGCCGCGACAAAGTAGTTATATGGCGCTGGCTACATCTTGAAACCGTGCCTGATGGATGGAGAGGAAGACTACGGCAGATAATTGAGTATTATTCGTACGAGTAGCGGGATGCTGGGTCAGACGTGAACGACCGAACGACCACTGCATGTCAGCTCGTAACAGTTCTGATTACAGTCCATTCGTTATATTTATCTGAAGAATTCCCCAACGGTGGAAACATGCCGTCATTCAATTCATTCCTCTGCATCAGTTTTACGCTGGGTTCAATTACGCTTGCTATCGCACTTCAACCTCACTCTAACTTTAAGTTATTCCATTTTCCGTGTATTTTCTCGTGCAGTAATATGCCTGATTCGTTCCTTCTTCCTAGACGAATTTAACGAATGCAGCAACCCAACTCCAGTGCCTGCCGCTCAGTTTGGCCCGTTATCGGGCCGGTCACGGCACGCGGCGAGGACGCTGTGCTCTCCCCCGTTCTGTCTGCCCAGCTGAAGCCTCCCGGAGCTCCCGGAGCCCCCAGAGCTCCCGGAGCCCCCGGACGTTTGTGGCCAGCTGAGATAATAGATTGGGGCGGGCGTGGCTGCTCTGGATCCGCCGCTCCACCAGCGACCGATCCAGAACGCCAAGCACAGCTGCGGGGCGTCGGTGACGTCAAACCCAAATAATATCACGCAACAGTGCGTCGGATTAGGCTTCTCTGTGCAGTAGTAGCCGATTTAAAACACTCTCAACGGAAGTGTTTTAAAACACTAAAACACTTCCGAAGTGACCGAAGTTAGTACAAGTTGCTAATATTTTCAACATAACGAGAAACGTGTCAGTTTTTGGCTGATTTCGGGGTGGCCCTTTTGCTCACTCACTTGTATCCGCCAGTGCACCCCAGCCGTGACCGCCCTGACCGAACCCAGGGTAATACATAGAATGATAATGACCGAACCACCCCAACACTGGCATATCTGCCCATAATCCATAATGCCGGAACACTTCACGTAGCTTTATCAATACTTTACATGTTTATGCCAATATTTATCAAGCGGCAAAGTTATCCAATCATGTAAGATCAAGACTGGCATCTGTATGAGTCGTCCAGTCAGACATCTATCTGACATTGGTGATCACACCGCTCCCACCCCTCATTGACATTGGTGATCACACCGCTCCCACCCCTCATTGACATTGGTGATTGACAGCACCCCATCCCTCCCCTCCTTCCCGACTCACTCGAGCCGTGTCTCGGTAGACACACTTTAGTAGGATATCAGACCAGAATAATATTCTCAATGTGATAAGACGCCTTAACGGCAAGACGAGCGAGTCCAATAAATCCGCTCAATTTTCACCCGTCCAAACTGGAGGTATCGTTCTCTGTGCAAACATGCTTTTTATCTTTTCGCCTATGTGTGTTGTTGACTGTCGACCAATAATCCAAGCTAAATCCAATAACCTCTCTGAACCTAAAGAGGTTTTGAAGCTATTTTAAATTAGCAATTTATAAATCTTATGTCTGTAGGCAGACAAAGATTAATTTATGGTGGTTGCGCGGATATTAGATGATTGATCGCTTTCAGTGGCATTCAATTTTTATCGTCTACACCCTTGCGTTTGAAGCTACGCCGGTGTAATAGGAAAGGTCTCATAGATCGTCAATAAAAATATACAGCAGATTTTCAACAACAAGATACTGCACTTAAAGCACTCAATAGTGTTTGGTGCATATTTAGAGACTACATTGGGTTTACAGAATTGATTGTTTCATCGCTTGTTCAGTCCCATAGCGTGCTTGTAGCCACTGATTAAAGATGTGAAGATGTCAATCAAAAAACTACTGAATTGCCTGTGTATAGCCTTAAACTTGCAGTACCACGCGCCGGCTGATCGACACATATGCATACGCGGGCGCAATCGTTCTCTACCGGCAATCGTGTGTTATTGACCCCAGTCTTTTGTCGAACTTTTGTGCCGAATATATAGGTCCTATGCAACTCGAATCGTTTTGCTAGTGTACAATTTTGTGCCGTGAGGCGTGAACAGGATTGCACTCCTGTTCTCACGTGCAGTGTGACCCAGCGGTTGATACCTGTGCAAACATTTGCCAGATAGTTGGTGCCACGCCTACACATAAATTTGCCTTTATAGGTCAGCCGTTCTCAGCTACAGCATTCATCATACTTTCTTTACACCCTGAGCCTGCGCACGTGTGCCACGCGCGTGTGACCAACTCAATGAGAAAAAACATTCAATAATAATAATGTCATATGCGTGGCTATCAGATGCGAACCGTTGTCAATCGGATGGCGGGGTTCAAAAGATATAGCTTGATCCACGGCTCGACTGTCGAGCCGGCGCCCTCTCGGCGGGTCGGCCGCTCTATATTGAGAAAAATCCCGATATCAATGAGACTCCTCCGCGCTTCGCTCTCGCTCGTAATCAGAAGCACTGCATATTGTCAGAAACGCCCCCGTGCCGATGGGCAGCTTCGGAATTTTTGTTATTTTTTGTGTCAATGTGTTCAAGTTGATGAATTATTCGAAAGACCAATAAACACACATTTCTTTATTCAGAGAATACACGCAAATCATAAGCATGCCCGAATTCTCAATACTCGACCTTATCGTGCACCTGAGTATGATTTTATATTTTGTTGCAATCGTCGCTATTTTACCATTTGCGCTGGATATACATTATATATTGTACACCAATAGAAAAATGTGGTTTAGTAATGTGTTTAACCAGTGCATGATGCAAAATGTGTTTCCTATCAATCAACGCTCATTCAACGATCAACAAGCTGAATATATGCTTTGCCGTGAACGGCCCCATAGTCCCCAATTAACCCAAAGATAATATTTAGCACAGAAGTGTTAGCAAAAAATTAAATTGTGGACCATATCCAAACCCAACGCTAGAAATGCGAAACGACCCACCTGAAGAAGTTTCTTGCCAAAATAGTAGACTTAGCGCAGCTGGACGATTTAGTCAGCTCAGAGTACCATCAGCAATGCCGGCTAATACATTAATAATTCAATACCTTGGCATTTGTGGCCTAGTGTGTGCGTGACGTGCGTTAACGATTCGTCTGCTGTCCGGTGGCGTGCGATGGTGCGGGCGTGCGTCTGCGCTCCGTGCGCTGCGTTAGCGCTGCGTGCCGTGCGTTGCGCTTGCGTCGGCGTGCGTTGGTGCGCTCTGTGACATCCGTTCGGCTGTATCCGTCTGATTTGCAATCCGATTCGTTCTGTCCTGCTGGTGGTCGCTGTACACGCCACGCGCGTCTGGATGTTACATGTCTCATGTTGATTAGATCTGAGCGATTGTCGAATACAGTCAGCAGACTTTTCAGCAGCGGTGGTCAACTCACAATCACTTGTCTACGCCGGGAAGTCGTGCCACAGCACATCGCCATGTACTATATAGTGTATGTAGCGACACTACGGCACTATGCACCACACTATGTAGTGTCGTCAGACGCTGTGCGGACAGCCGTCGCAGCAGAGGAGCCGCCAGGCCGCCACACTCATTCCGTCGCACACGATTGAACGAGTTTTGCCGTCGCGGCGGGCGGCGGTGAAGCTGGTTCAGACGGCGGAGCGGACACCATGGCGTGAATTGTGTCTGCCTCTCGGCTTCTGGTCTGACTGTTCTGATCCAGGAACCCTCCCCCAGGAGCCTCTTTCCGGCCCACCTCACGTAACACCCACCGCGTCCAACACACCCCACACTACCACACAGCAACCATCATCGGCACACTACTCGATCATCCCCGGCAACACATCGCACATCCCACTGACGCCCCCACACACCACTACGGCGACCCACTACAGCAACCACACGACACCACAACAACGCACCACACGACCACACGGACCCCACGACACACACAGGCACACACGGCACCACACAATCCTCTCCACACGGACACACGCAAACTCACAGCGACACCCTCATCACACACCACACACGGACACCACACGACACACACGGCACGACACCGACACAACGACACCACACGGCACCACACGGCACCACACGACACCCCACATGACACCCCACGACACCCACACGGCACCACACGGCACCACACGGCACCACACGGCACCACACGGCACCACACGACACCACACGGCACCCCACGGCACCCCACGGCACCACATGACACCCCACGGCACCACACGGCACCCCACGGCACCACATGACACCCCACGGCACCGTCGCGACACGTCGCCTGACTGATGCCTTCCGCTTCAGCTGGACCCGGGACTGGGTCGATTTCTGGCATTGCTCACTCCTCTCACAGCTAGCCTGAGGCTGCCTCGTGTGCGCCGAGCAGATGGTACCCGCTGTTGGAGTTCTCTAGAGACATCGTACCCTGCCTCAGAGCTGAGAGCTGAGAGCTGAGCTGAGAGCTGAGCTGAGAGCTGAGCTGAGAGCTGAGCTGAGAGCTGAGCTGATGCTAGCTGAAACTGACTGAGAGTCTTGAGCTTAGAGCTTATTTTGAGTGCCAGCTGAGAGTGAGAACTGAGGAGCTGAGAGCTGAGAGCTGAAGCTCAGAGAGCTGAAGTGAGAGCTGATGAGCTGAGAGTGAAGCTGAGAGCTAGAGCTGAGAGCTGAGCTGAGCTGAGATATGAGCTGAGAGCTGAGCTGAGAGCTTGAATCTGAAGCTGGAGTGAGAGCTGAGCTGAGTTCTGAGTGAGAGCTAGCTGAACTGAAGCTGAGAGCTGAGCTGAGAGCTGAGCTGAGAGCTGAGCTGAGAGCTGAGCTGAGAGCTGAGCTGAGAGCTGAGCTGAGCGATTCCAGAAAAGGTCACAGTCTGAGACAAATCACTAGGGACATGGCGAGCAACCACAGCACTTGCCACAACAGCTAACAGATCGATACCCTCTGGGTAAGTTCGTCGGAAACTGACCCAGCTGCGAGATACTTTGGATAATTCTTCCATTTAATTACGTCTAATTCTACCATTTAATTCCCTCGAATTCTACCATAAATTCCCTGAATTCTACCATATAATCATCCCCCGAAAAAACACGAAACTTGCTGCATGACCCCGTAGCAAGTTTCCGTTAGTTTTTCAACGTGCGCATGACGTAATGTTGTCTCCTGATTGATATTGGTTCCTGTATTTGCTTACGAATTATTCCATATAAATGGCATAATGTTCGATTCGAGGAAAAGGTATTAAGTTAGGTGATACAAAACGACATACAATAAACACGCGTCACACACAAATATCGTCATACACAAATAGCGGCCGGCGTCACGCGGCTCCAGGAAGAGGCCGACCTGTAGGAAAAGGAAGGCTCTGCGCGACAATGACAGCCGGAAAGCGGGCAGCTTTAAAGCTCCAGCCACCGCAGACCACACACTAACAGCGAGCGGTGCGAGGGATGAACACTGAACAGCGCTCCGACCCCTACCAGGGCGCGGGGATTGTTTAAGGCCATGTATAGTGTATATGTTATGTTATACACGGTAGACGCCGATACAGTCGCGCCGCGCAACGAGGTCGCGTATACCGCGCCAGCCTAACGACTCCACGACCGGTGATATATACTCTCGACCCCGTGCACCTGAGATGATCCTTGCCGCACAATGTATGACCTTTTGTACCCTGCTGAAGTGGCAGCCGGCGGCCCCGCCCCAGACGGAGAGGTGGTACACGTGTGCCTGGATAATAAGTTTTCGGGTCTCGGGTGTGAGGTGTCGGCGAATTTTATACATACATCACAGGATGGAGTTACACTTTTTGACTACGTTGGAAATGTGTTCCTCCCAGTATAAGTTTCGGTCCAAGGTGACTCCAAGCATCTTCGCGGACGGCAAGGTATTAAGGACTGCGGAGTTAGTCTGCGGAATTAGACAGAGTACAATGACCGACGGCAGAAAAAACGCTGTGCGGAGGGTGACAACGCCACACAGACTTCACTTCACTCATCCGACGTGATAAGATATGATAGTCAGTGCCGCACATCTCTATCATCATCGCGGGTGTCCCCGCCGCAGCTGCCCCTCCCCCCATCGCCGTCCCGCTGCTGATGTGATCCCTCTACCGGTGACATCCGACACCAACACAGTATGGTCGACACACCTACCGTTGTGCGCACTATCACAACTGACACGCCTCAGCGGGCCCCAGGGCGCTGAGGCGCGCCCCAGGGGCGCCCTCCATCTCCTGGATGCCACTGGGCCACAGGCCCGGTGGCAGCCTGTCCGGCTGGAGCTGGGGCAGAGTAATTGGACTCACGATAAGGCACGGTGATGAGAATCACGGAAGGTAATGCGACTGTTATGTTTCGGCGCAGGGATAATGCGGTCCGTACCGACTCAGTTCACTTACCTTCTTCAGGTGTAGGCTGAGGAACTTCAGCTCCTGGTAGAGGCCCCGCAGATGGCGGCTCGTTTCCGCCGTCGTGTCAGCCAGCGACCTGCGCACGGCACGAGGAGAGAAGAGTCACGGACAAGCTGAAGACGCTGAAGAGACGGCCGGAGGACACTGATCTTCGTGTCGACAATGATTGATAGTGATTGGGTCTTTATGTCCCACCCATCTTTATTGAAACAGACTTCGGGGACGACATGCCGCACATATATGAGCCTATGATCATCATCATCATCATCATCATCATCATCATCAGATATATTTACATCAAATCCACGGCAAGGCGGCTTTTCATTGTTGCACGTCATCTTTAAAATTTAGTAGATACCAACTGCACACAACTTTCATAAAACCCATTTCGTTCCACCCATAATAAACAATCACTTCCTAGCTGATTTCCGCGACAGCTAGTTCATGTTTAGAGTTGTGCGAAATGGCAGATCACAAACCATGCACCGTGCCGCATTCAGCATCTTGACTCCGCTAGCAAGTCTGCGCCTGCCAGCTTCCTCCCTAATGCGAGGCAATGCATAGTTTGTTGGCCATTCGAGTTAATGAGAGTGAACCTGGCTGTGGGCTGTCCGATGAACATTGATATGCCCTCTGGCTCACGGGCCATCACTACGGAACGCACCATACACGCTGTGTGGTACTCTATGAGCTGTTCGGCCCTCAACCAGCCAAGGTTTTGCACGACAACACGATCATGACGTTATTAAATCAACACGATCATGAAATACACGATCATGACGTTTTTTCCCGCTCACCACTCGCGCACCAAAGTTGATGATCTTTTGGAGGCGTTTAATTTGGGTGTTGTTGCAAGTTCCGTAGACAGATAGGCAATAGCGAATCACGGATATTACGAGAGCCTGAACTAGAGTCGCCACAGTGTTGTTCGGAATGACATGACGCGCGTGGCTTAATATCAACCATCCCCGGTGCACTTACTGTTAAAGCTTATATGCTGGCTGGTTAGCGCATGTGCCTATCTAAACAAAAAAATACCCAGTTTTTACCACCTCGCACTCAAGAAGCAGCGAAGCCATTGAATGGACCAAGTCCACAGCAGGAGCGTTTCTTAGCATGCAGCGTGTACCCAAAGACAACTCCATCTGAGTTTTCTGTTCGTTTCACCTTCATCCGATTGGCAGAAACCACTGAATAGTGAGCTAAAGTTGTCCTCTAGCGCGCTACCACTACTGGCATACTCCTGTTTTCTTGCCACTGATGATGATCTGACATTCAATCGGGTACTGAACCAAGGCCGACTCACGTAGAGGCCGAGGTCGTTTGAAAAAAGGGAATATAGGGACTATGATTTGCGTCCGTGGGAGCGCGCAAGGTTCGAACCGACAATATACTGAGACTGAGACTGAATACTGTCGAAAACAGACTGAGACTGAATACTGTCGACAGCAGACTGGAGACTGAATACTGTCGAAAACAGACTGAGACTGAATACTGTCGACAACAGACTGAGACTGAAACTGAATACTGTCGAACAACAGACTGGAGACTGAATACTGTCGAAAACAGACTGAGACTGAATACTGTCGACAACAGACTGAGACTGAATACTGTCGACGAAAGACGGAGAGATAGGGAGCATCATACACACAGCGCGACACGCAGATAAACGGAAACTAGATAGCCCACGGGCGATATAGACCTTTCCGGCCCCAAGTCGATGCTTTAAGTTCACACAACTATTAATTACTCACAATCTAATTTGGAGTATTCAGTCTAATAATATATATTTTTAGAAATACAGTAAGACTCTCCGTTTGGACAGCAGGATTCTCCATCCCTCTCTCCATCTGGACAGCAGGACTCTTCATCCCTCTCTCCGTCTGGACAGCAGGACTCTCCATCCCTCTCTCCATCTGGACAGCAGGACTCTTCATCCCTCTTTCCGTCTGGACAGCAGGACCCTCTGTACCTCTTTCCGTTTGGACAGCAGGACTCTCCATCCCTCTCTCCGTCTGGACAGCAGGACTCTCTGTACCTCTTTCCGTCTGGACAGCAGGACTCTCTGTACCTCTTTCCGTCTGGACAGCAGGACTCTCTGTACCTCTTTCCGTTTGGACAGCAGGACTCTCTGTACCTCTTTCCGTTTGGACAGCAGGACTCTCTGTATCTCTTTCCGTTTGGACAGCAAGACTCTTCATCCCTCTCTCCGTCTGGACAGCAGAACTCTCTGTACCTCTTTCCGTTTGGACAGCATGACTCTCTGTACCTCTTTCCGTCTGGACAGCAGGACTCTTTGTACCTCTTTCCGTTTGGACAGCAGGACTCTCTGTACCTATTTCCGTTTGGACAGCAGGACTCTCTGTACCTCTTTCCGTTTGGACAGCAGGACTCTCAATCCCTCTCTCTCTGTCTGGACAGCAGGACTCTCTGTACCTCTTTCCGTTTGGACAGCAGGACTCTCAATCCCTCTCTCTCTCTCCGTTGGGACAGCAGGACTCTCTGTACCTCTTCCCGTTTGGACAGCAGACGTGGGAGACGGGTCGATGTTGGATCGTCGGTGTCTATTTTTACCGTTCTACAGCGCAGGGCAGGCTCAGCCATCACCATTACTCGTCGCTCATGGGGCATACATGTACGCCGAGGCGCCATCCACGGATTTCAGAGGATAACATATCATCACAGCAGCGCCACGCCCGAGACAAAAACGGTGCAGGTCGATGTTAGAGATGCAACTGGATCGCTGAATATTCGTGAGGAGGCTACTTTGTGGTTTTGCTGTCGCGGAGGATGGGGTTTTATTTCTGTCACAGGAAATGAGGAAGGTTCGCGCCTGTCGCAGAAAATAATCCATTTGATTGGTCTCCATGCTAACGTGAGGACACCAAACATGACTTAACTTTGACTGTAAATTATAGTAATACCTATGGTTGGATATCAAAGCATGGTTATTGTCGAAGGCCATATAGCAAATTATTCTGTGAACTACTCGTGTTATATGTCGCCCGCATCCATAAAACGTAGAGAAAGACCATAATGAATCTCGAATTAGATGAACCCTAAAGAACGCTAAGAACTGTTAGCTCGTTTTAGATGAGTTTCTTTAAAACAAATCCATACATCGAAAATTATTGTCGGGACATTTTGAACTGTCAGAAAAGCATAAATAAAACAATAATCGACTAAACCAACGCTATAATTATAATAAAACACAGGAAATTCATACGGTTTAAGCCACCAGCACTAATCTGGCCAACCTTGACGCAGTTTAAAAGTGATTAAACACACCAGTTTTCGCTCAGTCATATTAAACTGCTTCACGATGAAGGCGGGCAGTGCTGCAGAAAGTTTGAAGCGAGATATATTGGTACCTGTTCACCTTTTCAGGAGAGGCTTCTGGCTCCAGCACTTCCTTTCAAAGGTTCAATAAAATAAATCACAGTTGGAGATGGAAGCACGACTCCTGGAGCAATAAGGGAAGACAATCACAGACAGTGAGAGACACGTAAAGTTTGAATCGGAATTTGCAATAAGATTTAACGCTTAGTTGATCACAAATGTTCTGGCAAGGATGAATGATCCTCCGCCACATGGCTTGAGATTGAATTGAATTAAAATCGTCCCTTATTTCCCCCCTCGTTTTTACCATCGGAGCTGGACGCGGATGATGAACAGCAGGGATGCACCATGGCCTGGCCCAGTTGACATAGGCATGTGCCCAACACCACTGCAGCTAGGTGTGTGTACAGGATCTGCTCTTTTCAGCCTAGTGAGCCTGTTCATTTCAACGAGACTAGTCCCGTCTTCTTGACGCCGTGTTATCACGATTCCAAATGTGAATTTCAAAGCGACCTGAAGTGGACTGCCAGCCTCATGAGCATGATGGCCCTCATGAGCCACATGGCCAGGCTGGTCGAACGTTTCGTCACCACATCACTGGTCCATCTGGTCGAGCGCGAAGGCATTGTACCTCCTGAGAAGGTAGTCTTTCACTGCGAATCACTCACCAGTGAGGGAGACCCAGGCCCCATCCGTCCAGCGTGTCCAGGCGACTCCCAGACCGAGAAGGTAGGCTTTCACTGCGAATCACTCACCAGTGAGGGAGACCCAGGCCCCATCCGTCCAGCGTGTCCAGACGACTCCCAGAGGACCGATAGCGGAGTAGTGCGTACTATAGTCTATTTTCTTTCTCCAAAAGACACGCAGCCCGATACGTGTTTTTGACAATGGGCACGTGCGAACAAATCCAATGCCTAGTATACAAATATAAAACAAAACTCGGGCTGCGGCAAAGACCGCGGTTAAGTTCTATCTGAATTAAAGTCTCACGGCACTTCTTAAGGTGTCTTTTGCAAAAGAATAGACTACAACTACTACAACTAGCTGTCGACTTCTCTCCAGCCTACGGGGACGTAGATCACAGGGGGGGGGGGGGTAGCGCTACGGGGCGCCCAACAGCGCTATCTTGGCTACCCCCGACCCATCCCGAGCTAAACAGAAAAACGACAACGACGATGACAATGACAATGACGATGACGATGACGATGACGACTGAGAACAGCAGCCAACTCTTCTGTCAGGAGTCCTCGCCGCCCTCCGCACCACAAACAGCAACTCTCAGCACCACCAACTCAGCAGCACCAGCGAGCTAATTATAAAAAAAATCACCCACCGAGCGGTCTGTCAACAAGCTGGATGGAACCAGGACTAACTCAAACTAATGTCGGAACATCATGTTACTTAACAACATCCCACGACAGGCGCTGAGACATGGTTTACTACAAATATTTCGTCAATTATTGCAATTTATTTTCAAAATCAAACCCGGCGAATTCAATCTCTACAGATAACCAGATTTGTACAATAACTTTCGCGAATCATCGACCTGACTGTAAGTCTGCATTTAACAGGTAATTTTGGAGTTTGCCTTCGAGTTCCGGCATGCAAACTTCCGTGAAGTTCTGGGCGCGGACGCTCCAAGGCAGGAAACTAGCTCCCCAAGCGTGTTGTTGCTGCACGGACGCCTGCACTGACTATTGACGTTTAGTTCTGGGAGCCGGAGGACGCACCTCACGTGTAACACTGATGGCAACGTGAGCACGAGCAAGAACAGGACTACATTACAGGAGCCTTGTCATGGCGGCAGGCGGCGGCGGCGGCGGCGGCGGCGGCGGGCGGGCGGCGGGCGGCGGTGTCGCGGCGTTTCAGTGAAATATAATACTAGCGCAGAATAGCACCGAGGCGGCAGATAAGGCTGCTTGATCCCATTGATGTATTACCATTATGAGTTACTGGTTGCTTTTTTGTGTTGCTCCTATTTGTATTAATATTATCATTATGAGTGAAGGAGAGGCGACTAGTCATAGAGCTTTGGCGGCAATCCTCAAACTTCTGAATGTTGTCGCCCTTTTGTAATGCCGAATAGAATGTATCCAACAACAAAAGAGCAGCATCCGCCAGGACTAATGGTTGTCGAAGAAATGATGAAGGTCCCCTTTTAGAGACTGTGTTTTAACTTTGGACTTAGCTGTAATTGGGTCACTGCTGCCTGTTGCTCATTTACTTGAATTAACCAAACTTTGATACTGCCTCCAAAGTGCCGGTTAAACTTATCCTGACATGGATGGAGCTTTTCCAAAGAAGTTGGTGGGGCACAATATCATATTGGTTGATATTTTTGCTTGGATGAGGTTAAAAACGACAGTTTTATTGCTTAGAAATACTCGTATCTGATAAAAGTTGGTGGGGACCACCGGGCAAAACACAAAGTAATTTGCGGCAAAATACAATGTTGTGAGACAGTAGCCCCACCATTTGAATAGGAAACTCCGCCCGTGCTTATCCAGAACAGATCACATTCGAGTAAAACCCACAACACCCGCGAAATTTCACTTTCAGCCATTCGGCTGCACAGCAAACACCGCACCGTGCGACTATTCAAATGGTCCAGGGTAGCTTTCTATGCACGACCGTGACCAAAATTCCGCCCACTCCTATTTTAGCGTCGTTCCATCTCGGAAAGTTTCACCATGGCGCTGTGCTGGTAGCATATCAAGACACTGACATATTATTTACGTTCCTGAGGCCGCTCATACTTCGGCCATGCCTATTTGTGATTGTCGATAATGGGTCAATAAGCATGTAGCGAGGCCATTGGACTCAGTACAGTGGCAGTGAAATGACCCATGACCTAACCGTTCCAAAAATAAGTAACAGATAATATACACCGAATATTGCATAGAACTCCGAATCAAAAGCCAATCTGCTCTCTTGCATTATAACGTTCGTTGCGCAGTGTGCGCTTCTGCTATAAGCACAGATGACTGACTGGTCTGAGGCTCGACTCAAAAAGAACTTGTGGGTGTGCATACAAGGTGGTAATGTGACCTAAACATGTCTCTGAGACTCTGAGTATGAATGACAACTCCATGTTTACCCTATGCACCTACTGTCTTATATCTCGTGACGCGGGGCTAAGAACAGCCACATTGTGTGTGGATGGCCCTAAGTCGTGTGCTACAATACAATACAATGGCTCTCCGCCCAGAGCGGTTATCTCTGTCTCTGCGGCGCTGTTCTGTCGAGAGTCAGCGAAGTAGCGCTCCCTCTCGAGGACATAGGTCAATGCCACTCCGCCTCGCTGGCTGTGCGTCCGAGCAGGAGAGAGCGAGGAAGACGGCTCGACACTCGACTGACGAGGGTCACTTCAGGAGGAGGCGGCCGGAGAGATAGGATAGTTTGGAGAGCGGTGAGATACGGACAACGTCGAGGAGGAAGGGGGAGGGGAGAGATGGCGGCGTATCTTGCTTATACGGCTAGAGAATACGAATGCTTTGATCATGTTGATGCTACGAACCAGAACGGCGAATCAGAAAGATGTCCGTACCACACAACGGCAGATGAATCCCGGACAACTCACATGCCTCAAAGTTCCCTTGATGGTCTCCCTAACAAGACCATCAAGCGACGGCTATTCCGACGGGCTGTATTGGTACTCAATGAACATGTTGTCAGATTCCAAAATGCTGATCCGTTCCACGCAACGTGTATTAGCTTCAAAGCAAGTGTGAGAAAACATGTAAGAGAAAATCATGTCTGATGTTGTTATGGTTGCAATGTGATTTTGGTATTTGAGTGTGTGTTTATTTATTTACTTTTTTAGTGTGTGTTTATTTTATGAATATTTTCGTATGTGTTTAGTTTGTCATGTTCCCTGACTTCACCTACTAGTGGGTTAATTGACCTGTTGGTGATCAATAAATAAATACCTAAATAGAATCAATACCATAAAATATAAGTTACCAGCTGGAAATAATCATCCACCACGCCAACGCCTGGCCGCACAGCCAGATTCAATCATCCACAGAGCAGCAATGTCCCATTTTCATTCTCCAATGTCCAAATGCAACCTCTCGGGCCGCGCGGACAGTTAGCAACGCCAGCCTGCTAAATACGCGGACACGTCAGACAACCGACGCCAAGCGAAACTGAGATAAGGGGCCGCGCCATTCTCGAGGATCAGGCTGCACAACACTCGCACTCACTCATATATCGCACCATTCCGAGGTCACACGAAACCATTCCGAGGCCACAACCATATAACTTCCAAGGTCACACCGCACCATTCCGAGGTCATACCGTACCATTCCAAGGTCACACTGCACCATTCCGAGATTACACCGCACATCCGGCGGCCAGTCGCACAAACACCACCTCAATCCCACCACTAATTAACAGAAAGCTCCACAACATCACAGCGAATTGGACCACCACGTACAGCCACAATACGCTCGGGACCGGGTGCGCTGGGCACAAATTATAAACCCAATCGGCCTGCCAGCCGGCAGGGCAGCGCTGTCTCGACCCGGTCTAATAAACCACAGGGGCCGACAGCTGAGACCAGAAATACCACCGTCAGAGCACCGATGGGGACGTCCAATGGACTTCAACCCGGACACCGGGCAACTTCGTCCCGACCGTGACACAATGGAGCTGTGTCTATTGGAGGGGAGGGTTGTATGGGCCGCCGGCAAGAAAAGCGGCCTAGTATTGGCGGCCATGGTATGTGTTATGGCAGGGGGACTATGGCGCCGCAACAGAAGTCGTGCTTGATAGTGGCCCATGAGGCTGCGTCTAATGGGGGGGGGGGGACTTATGGGCGCCGCACCAGAAAGCGGGCTACTATGGCGACCAATGGGCCTGCCGGCTATGGGGGGGGGGCTTATGGGCGCCGCAACAGGAAGCGGGCTATATGGAGCTGTGTCTAGACAGTTGGACGTGAGGCGCTGTCGCATCTGTGGTGGCTGGATTTATCTTCCAACAGGACAACGTAGAAGTCCCTGGTCATTTCCCGCCAACTGCACACATTTTAACTAACCGCGCCAAAGAATGTATTACCGTTTCAGGATTTATCTTCTGTCAGAACAAACAATAAATAATTATCATAGAGCTATTTTCAGCTAGCTGCGCCCATTTAAACCAGCTGCGAAAAACAACCGACTACCATCTGGGCGATGATTCAAGCAAAAGATCTCATGATGTCGGTAACCGCACCCGTTTCAGCCAAACACGCAAAACAACGGACGACCATCCTAACGGTGCTCTGACCGAAAACCTCCCGTTATCAATTTACATCGGGCGAGGAGAATCGAACATAAGATCGCCTCGTGTCACGCAAGTACAGCAGGAGAAGGAGGAAGGGGCGATCA